>CALYCZ020000131.1:0-13676 GCA_944470555.2 Heterobilharzia americana | reverse complement strand
TGGGCAGTTATAAATAATATCTGAAGAGAAGGTAGATTGTCTAGTCCTATTACATACACCTTATTGATCTACTATTTTCATCAATTTTACACTACTCTCTGAGTCATATACATTCGATGAACCATAACATAATCCATTTTGTTATCACTCATACTTCAAGTGTTATCAAAAGTACATTTATGGTTATCATTATTATTATTTATTTAAGATATATTGTCTCATCTTCAAATATTCATCCTTCCAAACTAGTAATCTATTCTTTCTCACCCTTGATGTCTCACAACCCCATTGTACTTTCCATAGACGAACTAAAATATTTCCCCACCCTATTTTTTTGTTCCACCTTACTCGCACAACGGAAAAACCTCTCTGACCGAGTTGCTTATTCACTCACCTGTATTACATTGATCTTTCCTGCATATCATGATGTAATTGGATGATTGTAAAGGTCACCACTTTGTGTACCAAAACTTGAATATTAACCTGAAAACTTAGTGTGAGATTCATACTTTTGAAAAGGATCTTCCTAGTAAGATCGAAACATTGGGGTATAATACAAAATATTTGTTTGCTTTGTTATTTGTTCGAATATACTACGCCGGGATTACACAAGTGAAAATACATCCTATACAATGAATCATACTAACTCGGTGCCCAAGTTTTTTCAAACCATCCAGTCTATTGTTGGCCAGGATACCTTCAAAGATATTGTTACCTCAAGTTGCTAACCTTATGAAAGCAAAGGGTTTAAAACAATAGATTTTCTTAATAACTAGTAGAAGAAGAAACTGATAAAGTGAATTGAATAGAAATGATATGGTGAGAAAACTAGGTTAATTAGTATCACAGTGCTCAAGATGAAAACTATGAAAAATCAGTTATACCTAATCGAATAATTTCGGTTGCATATTTTAGATGAGAATAACGCAGAACTTCACTGTTTAAGATATCACAACACATCAAATCCCTCAACAGACCAAAGTAATTTGACTTCTTTATCAGATACGCCGAGTTCGACCACGAAAGACAGAAAACAGTCATCTAATTAATCCCCAAATTTGCCTTGTAGAATTTGTACATCACTGCGATTAGTCTCTAAACATTGATATTACCCACAAGTATATTTCAGAAGTCTATAAATAATTAACTTTTTTCTGACAAAAGTTATCAACGTCTCTGAAACAAAAGTGAAAGGCTGGAAATAATAAATCGTTTAGCTAAAAAGAGCGGAAAAAAGAACCTAAGCCACTACTGAAGAAATATTACAATATGAGGATATTTCAGTGAAAACAATATACTCTGTGTTAATATTAATTAATAGTGATAACTAACAATACAGTAAGTATAAATAATATTTAATACTCTAGATTAATTATTGTTATAACAAGTATATTTATCTTATAGGGTAAATATTAGGATGTCGAAACCTAACCCGGTTTATTTGTAGAAGTGTTTTATCGCTTATAATATGAAGTCGCATAATAGGACAACTTTAGCAAACTATTGTGATCGTATTGCACACTAATTTTCTGTATTCCACCGAATTTATCAACCTAGTGATAAGTCATTCAATGAACAGATGAGAAGAGACTTGGAATTCATCGCCAATACCTCAAATGACATTCTGAAACGTCAACTGATGAAATCTGTTAGAAAAACACTACAAATCAGCTGGATTAGCCATCCAACGAATACTTGTGTGAAGAATAAAATATGACAGCTAGCTGCTTCATTGTATGGATGTCACATCACCTGTTCCTCTGAAACCAGACAGGCGTAAAAAGATTGTTCAGCGTCGATTTAAAGACTTCCCAATATAACATTATTATTTATTATTTTTCCCCGTGGGTTCCAAGTGGAACATAGGGCGTCAGTAGCATATCTCCATTGCAATCTCTTCTCTGCAGTCTTTTCAACATCGCTCCACGACTGCCCACAAGCTTTACTTTTTTCCTCACATGATCTACTCCATGTCATCCTCGCCTCGGACGCCCAACTCGTCGTTTCCCATTTGGATTCCACTCGAGAGCATGGCATGGCGCGTGATGTCTCGATCAGCCTTCTCAGTGTATATCCAATCCATCTCCACTTTCTTCTGCATACTTGTTGGGTGATGGGTTCTTGGTTGGTCCGTTGCCAGACCAGAGTGAGTTCCTTGTTGCTTATTCTTTCTGGCCATCTATCTGATCTTCAGTGTCAGTATCAAGTCAGCGTAGGCGGCAGCTGTTGAAGATGTATGTGTAGTTTGTTCGAAGTGCTTTTGGTAACGCACCACCAAGTTTCTCAACCATCACATAGAAGCACTGACTTGACTGACATTGGTGTTGAGAATCCGGATCTTGTTCTTTGTGCTGAGTTTGTTTTTATTTCTTATATTTTCTTTGTGCTTTGAAGTTTCTCTAGCGACTGGATTGGTTTTAAGGGGTAGGGTTGCTAGCCCTATGCCCAACCTTCCCTCTTTGCCCGGGCTTAGGACCGGTTGGTAACTAGTGAACTAGCTAACCAGGCAAGGTTAATATGACTTAGTATAGATGAATTCAGTTCAGTCAAAAGTTTCATGCTACAACAAACAGTCGAGAAGGATGGATGATTCATTTCGTGCAGTTTATCAAATTCGAAATAAGCTTTCAAAACATTTTGGTAAAATCCATTTATCTGACCAACGAATAGTTTATAAATCATAGAGTGAAATAAAAATCTGGTTAGCAATCGTACCTCAGTTGGTAGATCACCGAACAAGAAACCCAGTGGTTGCTGGTTCGAATCCGGCCATGGTTCAAATTTTCATTCCACATTAAATCATCACCTAATATATATCACGGATATATGCATATAAATAGCAGTATAATAACTCAGGATAGATTACAAATTTTCGGTGCAGTGAATTAAGCTGGTAAAAACAAAGGGAAATTCTTTGAAGTTAAGATAAAGTCATCAGAATGATAAAACATAAAATAGTAATTAATTATTAAGAATAATGACTATAAATACCACTACAAATTAACACTGTATTGTGAATGTTTTTGGCTGAAGTTGTTCTGATATGTAAGCAATTAATCGACTGGAACGTATCCTTTCCAAGTTATACATTTTCCTTTTTTAGGTTTCTTCCTTCCTACTAATAATCTATCGGAATGTTCTATTGTAAAGATCATATTTCATATTAACACTTGAGATAATCGATGTACGTGTGTTAGCTATAATAAGAATCTATGGGATTCCATTTTAGAATAGATGGGTTTATGGCGTGCATATATATATGCATACAATTGACATTTTTGTAATGATATGTGTACTGTTATAGTTTCAATTCATGTTCTTGTGTGATAACGAGCGGCTTTTTAGAGACTTAAGTATCATATACGATGCATCCTTTTGAAAATGTAGGGGATAAATCGATGCTTCAATATTATCATATACCAACCAAGAAAAATCTTGGTGTATTTCAAGGAAACGGTACATTGACTAAACAAAAATGACTTCAAGATTGACTAGTTTCGAGATGTAACTTCTCAAAGTTATAACCAGAAATTGTGGCCCATGGAGAAAGCCAAACTGAACGTAAGGAAAATTACTTGCTGATGACGTTGGATGAATGTCAGCCATTCGATTTCAATCCATTGGCTCAATAACAACTTAGTGCCCACGAAAATTGAACATCCTGGGTTCGATTTTTGGTGTGGTAGTGGGTACGCACTGCTGAGGAATCCTAGACTGCGATGAAACAGTTGTCTAGTGTTACCATTCAATAGTTACGCAGCTGGTGTAAATTCATGATAAATATTTACTTAAAATCACAGAATTTCTAACAATAACTTCAATTACAATACTGCTAACCTGACACTTTTTCAAGCAATAACAGAAACTGATTTATTGTAGGCATATTTCACTAGAATAATTCTGAAGATACAACACAGAACACAACACCATCAAAAAGAGTAAAACACGGTGACAGATGCATCAGTTCAAGTTGCCATATGTCACATCAACGCATAAAGAAGAGGACAGGAAAGAATCCTATCTAGGTAGATAAAATGTCCGTTAAAAGATAGGGGAAATAAATCAATGTTCTTAAAAATACTCAAAACTCCAAAGAGGATAAAGAATTTATACATCTGCAATAGTGTAACCCATTTTGTGCTATACCATTAAAAGTTTCCGACCATTGATTTTTATCATCTCAGGGACCCAAGCAATCCAACATACATACATATTCATGTGCGGCTGAGATCAGAAGTTAGAGAATTCCGGCATTGACACAATATCTTGGTCTAGAAGTCTCTGAACTTATGTCAGACAAATTCTAATACAGCAAACACCATACCTCGAGGTAGACAATGGATTTGTATGCATAACTCATACGGAACCCACCTCATTTAATGAAGCTCCACTGCCTCATTGACTGACGTAAAGTATTAGCACTTTTCCAAATGGTCTGCCTGCTAAACAACTCTGCTGAGTCAGTTTTAACACTCTCTGACTAATCAAGACCACTAATTCTCGAAAAATGCCACTAGTATTATCCTACCCATTATGAAGTTGCTTAGTTATGGTAATGGTCAGTTATTCCAAGTGTAATGACCTACTTGAGCTGTAATTCCTGCCACCTTTTATGTCAAGATCGAAGAAATTAAGCTTTCGGTTGAAGAACTCCCATCAGCGCTCACCTACACCTACATCAGTTAACCACTGGGGACCAATTCAGATACATATGGCAGTCTTACACTGGGGATATTCGTGAACTGAACAGCTTAGTGTTTATGTCTCTGAGTTTATCAATGAGTGATGCTAGTTTGAGTCACTGGAGAAATATTAGTTTCCTCATAGTTTTTGAGGCACCTTACTGATGAATCCCAACAACCATATAAGGTAGTTTTAAAGATTTTAGTCGATTGACTTCCAACAGCTTACACCAGGGAACAAAATTAGTTTACGGATGATGATTCTTGTCTAACGTGCCTCTTCATAAAGAAAGAAAATTGGGCGACTTCCATCGATGAAAACCATCTATGAATGTAGTGTCACTAAATCTTAGAAAGACGTTCGAGAAGGCATCACAACAACAAATCGTAAAGTTGAAGTAAATACTCATGACGTCACCTAGCCTGCTGATGAAACGTCAAAGAATATACCTTATAGCTCAGAAAACACTAAGCAGTTATCATCCTTATTGAGCTATAAATCTCTACCATATCAAAGCTGAAAATCGATTCAACTGCTAGTTATTTGATAGATTAGAATAGGGAATTTCAAAATCATCGGAGATAAAAAGACGAAAAAAGTGGTTTCAGTGAAAACTTTTTTATTTCGATGAAGTCATTTCCTAAGCTAAACATTCGTGAATAGATGTTACACTAGTTAGAACGTTCCATAATTATTTCCGGTCAGAAGTCAAAATATGCTGAATAATGAAAGGAAGTTAAGTAATGTAAATGAAGGTTTAGAGCAAGGAAATAAACAATGGATTCAGAAAATAAAATTTAATTACATAATACAGGATTCATTTAGGGAAGTCAAGGCTAAATGAAGACCGTGGCAAAGACTAAGGCTGAACGTACTGTTTTTGAAAACAGAGTTGGTTTTAACTACTGGATGAATAATGCTTCAGCTATGCCAAAATGTATTGATCGCATTCCCTATGAGTGGCTTGATCGAATCCTGTAGAGGAATTTGAAGAAGTTTTCAAACCAGCTCAGTGGCTCGAGTTTACAAGGTGTACTGTTACTGAGTTGAAGATGCATTTCCGTTAGTCTTTTGCAAATCAGACCCAGTAGTATTCATGAGCACATTTTACAAGCAGGGAGTTGTAATAAGCTCCATGGGAGTAAAAAAAACTATCGGTATTAATAGGGTAGAAACCAATAAAGACTAGCATATTTAGACAAGGGTTAAGTTACAGAGTGTTCAATATGCCACTAAACTTCTCAGGAATGCCTACTCTACAACAAAACAATTCAACAACAGCTATGTTCAGTGAACGAGGGCATCCTGAGCATCCAAAAAGACAACCACTGTTAGTCTCCAATACTGTGACGGTGTATAAAAACTCGATGGGGAGTAGAGGTGTGAATAATGCATTCACCGTCTGAGTGGTACCTCATCTGCTCCTCACGAATCCCTTTTCCACTCATCTCGCAAACCCTTCAACCTATGACATCACCCAATATTCAACCAAATACTACTGATAGCAGACTCACACTCATATGATTGTCACATGTATTTTGACATGATTGAAAACATGTATACCTCATTCACATAACACTTGAATACGTCTCACTTCCTCATCAAATTAGTGTTGACAATACCATCAAGCCTGATAACGAAACATTCACGACAAAATATCAAAGCTCACAGGACAACAAACCACCATTATCACACACATCAAGTAGACCCTGTTCAAACATAGGTAAAACATTGGCTTCATTCCAGAATGATGGAACACTGTCGGTTCGTCAGACCTTCGCAATCAGTTGAGTCAGTTCCCTGAACACAGTGTCAACAACATCCTGGAAAGCAGTAGGCAGTCAGTTGTCTGGCATGGGCTCGGATGCATGCCTTATGACACTTCACTACTCACAGTCACATGACGACATCTGTTTCACTAAACATTTCAGTGCTGATTGACCATGGATCATAGCGAATTGAAGTTGAAGCTGTTGCAACAGTAGGCCAGTAAACTGAATATTCCATATGGAGCGATAAATATGCAGAGAAGAATAACTGCATTTCGAAATAATCTGATGACAGATTAATGTGGATTATGACAATCAGGTACATGGAGGCCACTAATCTGAATTCATACAAAACATAAGTTTCCCTTCAATTCGAATCACAACCACTCAACTTCGTCAGCTATCCAAGTGAACTGAGATAACCTGAAATGGAAATCTGAAGATGCTGACTTGAATACATTTGCATAATCTGCGAACGTACAATATGTCCTGAAGTCTTTTAACACTACACTACACTACACTCGAAACACCTGATGAGATGAATTTGCTCACTCCTCCATCTTGTCCACCTCATTCAGTCCACCTATCCCTCTCATTATGTCGTTTACGAGCATACATATCAATTTAGAAATTATTATGTTGCACAGCCTTTTAGGAACTACACGACGTTAACCTTCACGTATACTCTTCCGTTGGTGAACACATTAGACATAGCCAAATCACTTCATCATCCTTCTATTCACAATTCGTTTCGTATGTACCTGTAAATAAATCCCGAAAACCAGTGACATTCAGCAGTCGCTGCTGACTTTCATCGTTACAACAAAATTGTTTAACTGATCATGTGAAAACAAGCAACCACACCATTTAATAGGCTACTGTGTCACATTCACTTCACTATCCCTTCATAATCCCTCATCAGTCAGTCACTGAATACATCTTTGTCACTCAGCATGAATATTCAGGTATACGTTCCATCTTACCTGATCAACAACTAAGTGTTGTTCCCTCTTCATCCAACACTCATCGACTCCATACAAGTAAAATCATCCTTAATCAACTCTCATGTGAAACAAAACGCTGATTCACTATCTGTAAAACAAAGTCAAATCAGGCAAAGATGATGACGATTGTGGAACGATGTTTACTAACAAAGATAAAGTAATTCGACAGACGAAGGAACCAAGTGACTATTCAACAGCGGCGAGTAGAACAAAACCGTCCACATTTTATCCCAAAGATGGTTAGTACCACTTCACGAATAAGATATTTACACTAATGCCCACTCTGTATAGAGTACAAATATAAGAGAGAATATCTATGCCTGATGATAAAATAGATTAAATCAGAAAAAAACTCTTCTATGATAATTGTAGAAACTGTTACAGTGTTTATTTAAAAACAAAGAATGTCTAGATTAATGGTGAAAACAAATAAAAAATTGTTGTGTGAAAGTCTCATAAAAACAAAATGAAATGTAGTTACTAATACGAAGTTTGTGAAGTAAAATACCTACTGATAACTTCACTTAACACAGTACACATTGTTACAGTAGTACACACAAGTCTGACTGTCTGCATTCAATACATCAAGACTAGACAATATGAAGTTGGTTACCCTATAGTCAACAATCAATATATCTAATCGCCGCCCACCCCCAACCCCCTCCCCTACCCACACGAGCTTATCCACTGTGCAAATAGTTAAGTGGTAATACCTGTGATTGCGGCATTGGGTGTCGATGGTCAGAATCTCTCAAAGGACATCGATTCCCTGCAGGTTGCAAATACACCTTACTGACCAGTGACAACAAGTACGAAACTAAGCTCCAAAACCTTCATACTGATACTCTTCAACTAATCAGCAACAGTGTTAGTCAGCAGTCTCGTAAGCCAGAAAACAACCAAAGAAAAGAATCCCATTGATTAGACAATCAGGTTGAGACTCTGCTGAGTCAGTTTTAACACTCTCTGACTAATCAAGACCACTAATTCTCGAAAAATGCCACTAGTATTATCCTACCCATTATGAAGTTGCTTAGTTATGGTAATGGTCAGTTATTCCAAGTGTAATGACCTACTTGAGCTGTAATTCCTGCCACCTTTTATGTCAAGATCGAAGAAATTAAGCTTTCGGTTGAAGAACTCCCATCAGCGCTCACCTACACCTACATCAGTTAACCACTGGGGACCAATTCAGATACATATGGCAGTCTTACACTGGGGATATTCGTGAACTGAACAGCTTAGTGTTTATGTCTCTGAGTTTATCAATGAGTGATGCTAGTTTGAGTCACTGGAGAAATATTAGTTTCCTCATAGTTTTTGAGGCACCTTACTGATGAATCCCAACAACCATATAAGGTAGTTTTAAAGATTTTAGTCGATTGACTTCCAACAGCTTACACCAGGGAACAAAATTAGTTTACGGATGATGATTCTTGTCTAACGTGCCTCTTCATAAAGAAAGAAAATTGGGCGACTTCCATCGATGAAAACCATCTATGAATGTAGTGTCACTAAATCTTAGAAAGACGTTCGAGAAGGCATCACAACAACAAATCGTAAAGTTGAAGTAAATACTCATGACGTCACCTAGCCTGCTGATGAAACGTCAAAGAATATACCTTATAGCTCAGAAAACACTAAGCAGTTATCATCCTTATTGAGCTATAAATCTCTACCATATCAAAGCTGAAAATCGATTCAACTGCTAGTTATTTGATAGATTAGAATAGGGAATTTCAAAATCATCGGAGATAAAAAGACGAAAAAAGTGGTTTCAGTGAAAACTTTTTTATTTCGATGAAGTCATTTCCTAAGCTAAACATTCGTGAATAGATGTTACACTAGTTAGAACGTTCCATAATTATTTCCGGTCAGAAGTCAAAATATGCTGAATAATGAAAGGAAGTTAAGTAATGTAAATGAAGGTTTAGAGCAAGGAAATAAACAATGGATTCAGAAAATAAAATTTAATTACATAATACAGGATTCATTTAGGGAAGTCAAGGCTAAATGAAGACCGTGGCAAAGACTAAGGCTGAACGTACTGTTTTTGAAAACAGAGTTGGTTTTAACTACTGGATGAATAATGCTTCAGCTATGCCAAAATGTATTGATCGCATTCCCTATGAGTGGCTTGATCGAATCCTGTAGAGGAATTTGAAGAAGTTTTCAAACCAGCTCAGTGGCTCGAGTTTACAAGGTGTACTGTTACTGAGTTGAAGATGCATTTCCGTTAGTCTTTTGCAAATCAGACCCAGTAGTATTCATGAGCACATTTTACAAGCAGGGAGTTGTAATAAGCTCCATGGGAGTAAAAAAAACTATCGGTATTAATAGGGTAGAAACCAATAAAGACTAGCATATTTAGACAAGGGTTAAGTTACAGAGTGTTCAATATGCCACTAAACTTCTCAGGAATGCCTACTCTACAACAAAACAATTCAACAACAGCTATGTTCAGTGAACGAGGGCATCCTGAGCATCCAAAAAGACAACCACTGTTAGTCTCCAATACTGTGACGGTGTATAAAAACTCGATGGGGAGTAGAGGTGTGAATAATGCATTCACCGTCTGAGTGGTACCTCATCTGCTCCTCACGAATCCCTTTTCCACTCATCTCGCAAACCCTTCAACCTATGACATCACCCAATATTCAACCAAATACTACTGATAGCAGACTCACACTCATATGATTGTCACATGTATTTTGACATGATTGAAAACATGTATACCTCATTCACATAACACTTGAATACGTCTCACTTCCTCATCAAATTAGTGTTGACAATACCATCAAGCCTGATAACGAAACATTCACGACAAAATATCAAAGCTCACAGGACAACAAACCACCATTATCACACACATCAAGTAGACCCTGTTCAAACATAGGTAAAACATTGGCTTCATTCCAGAATGATGGAACACTGTCGGTTCGTCAGACCTTCGCAATCAGTTGAGTCAGTTCCCTGAACACAGTGTCAACAACATCCTGGAAAGCAGTAGGCAGTCAGTTGTCTGGCATGGGCTCGGATGCATGCCTTATGACACTTCACTACTCACAGTCACATGACGACATCTGTTTCACTAAACATTTCAGTGCTGATTGACCATGGATCATAGCGAATTGAAGTTGAAGCTGTTGCAACAGTAGGCCAGTAAACTGAATATTCCATATGGAGCGATAAATATGCAGAGAAGAATAACTGCATTTCGAAATAATCTGATGACAGATTAATGTGGATTATGACAATCAGGTACATGGAGGCCACTAATCTGAATTCATACAAAACATAAGTTTCCCTTCAATTCGAATCACAACCACTCAACTTCGTCAGCTATCCAAGTGAACTGAGATAACCTGAAATGGAAATCTGAAGATGCTGACTTGAATACATTTGCATAATCTGCGAACGTACAATATGTCCTGAAGTCTTTTAACACTACACTACACTACACTCGAAACACCTGATGAGATGAATTCGCTCACTCCTCCATCTTGTCCACCTCATTCAGTCCACCTATCCCTCTCATTATGTCGTTTACGAGCATACATATCAATTTAGAAATTATTATGTTGCACAGCCTTTTAGGAACTACACGACGTTAACCTTCACGTATACTCTTCCGTTGGTGAACACATTAGACATAGCCAAATCACTTCATCATCCTTCTATTCACAATTCGTTTCGTATGTACCTGTAAATAAATCCCGAAAACCAGTGACATTCAGCAGTCGCTGCTGACTTTCATCGTTACAACAAAATTGTTTAACTGATCATGTGAAAACAAGCAACCACACCATTTAATAGGCTACTGTGTCACATTCACTTCACTATCCCTTCATAATCCCTCATCAGTCAGTCACTGAATACATCTTTGTCACTCAGCATGAATATTCAGGTATACGTTCCATCTTACCTGATCAACAACTAAGTGTTGTTCCCTCTTCATCCAACACTCATCGACTCCATACAAGTAAAATCATCCTTAATCAACTCTCATGTGAAACAAAACGCTGATTCACGATCTGTAAAACAAAGTCAAATCAGGCAAAGATGATGACGATTGTGGAACGATGTTTACTAACAAAGATAAAGTAATTCGACAGACGAAGGAACCAAGTGACTATTCAACAGCGGCGAGTAGAACAAAACCGTCCACATTTTATCCCAAAGATGGTTAGTACCACTTCACGAATAAGATATTTACACTAATGCCCACTCTGTATAGAGTACAAATATAAGAGAGAATATCTATGCCTGATGATAAAATAGATTAAATCAGAAAAAAACTCTTCTATGATAATTGTAGAAACTGTTACAGTGTTTATTTAAAAACAAAGAATGTCTAGATTAATGGTGAAAACAAATAAAAAATTGTTGTGTGAAAGTCTCATAAAAACAAAATGAAATGTAGTTACTAATACGAAGTTTGTGAAGTAAAATACCTACTGATAACTTCACTTAACACAGTACACATTGTTACAGTAGTACACACAAGTCTGACTGTCTGCATTCAATACATCAAGACTAGACAATATGAAGTTGGTTACCCTATAGTCAACAATCAATATATCTAATCGCCGCCCACCCCCAACCCCCTCCCCTACCCACACGAGCTTATCCACTGTGCAAATAGTTAAGTGGTAATACCTGTGATTGCGGCATTGGGTGTCGATGGTCAGAATCTCTCAAAGGACATCGATTCCCTGCAGGTTGCAAATACACCTTACTGACCAGTGACAACAAGTACGAAACTAAGCTCCAAAACCTTCATACTGATACTCTTCAACTAATCAGCAACAGTGTTAGTCAGCAGTCTCGTAAGCCAGAAAACAACCAAAGAAAAGAATCCCATTGATTAGACAATCAGGTTGAGAATAAAAAAGACTGAAAACAAAGTGAGTGAAATTTAAGTCGTACAATAATTACAAAGCGGAGTGTAACTCTGTTAATCAACATAAATCCTCTTCATGCAAACGGTGACCAGGAGATCATTCCTCCTGACTTACTCTCTTCTTCCTCCACTCAGTCTTTGTGGTCTTTGTGTTTTCACATATGAGAGAACCACTGGAAAGTTGTAAACACTGGAATGCTGTTCCCTTCTCGTATACCACTTCTTAACAGCACACACTCACAACCACTCCAGAAATCCAACTCGGAACCTTCAGGTTTCACTGCGAATAACATTAAACATTCAGTCGCTGAGTCGGAGTTCAATACTCCACATTTTTACACCTCTCTCAATCAGTGTGAAAGCGTGACTATCCACCAACGCCTTCATTTTGACATCCGTTTCACCTCCGACTTCGTCGACCATACAAGTTTAGACTTCTCAACAAAACTTTGTGATATTCATCGGTACCAACATACCAATGAGCACTACATGGTAATTAATATGGTACTCTGCTTTTTGACCCAGATCGTTTAATCATGAAACTCAGAGAACAAAACACCATCGATATGAGAATCCTTAGATGCTTAAAATCTATAACAGTCTTCAGTTATCTGAAATGATAACTTTAATTCATTTGATATTTTAAACTTCCCAAGTTAAACATAACATACAGTTTACGATAATACGGAAATAACACATTTATTCTTCATCCCGTTCATAAGCCAAATCAAATATTTTATTCTTCCTTCAGTCAGAAGTTTTAAGACAACTATATGAGTTGATGCTGTCTAGTTGTCAACTGTTTCTTTTCCAATCTCTATGCATTATTGCTATGAAATAGATTATAAACAGAATATCTTATCCCAAATAACAAATGATAACAAGTAAATCGGAGGAGTAATACTCGTGTACTCAGTGTTTAACCAGCAATCTGAAAAACATTATTCACCAGTTTTTCATTGAAAATAAAATTCCGATTTCAGCGTTCATTCGTTATGGACTAACATCAGTTGGAGAAATATTACAAGGCTGAGAGGACTTCACAACTATTTTGTCACAGCTTCCAACTTCCTAACAGTACACACCAAAAACCCCGTGAACGATTGACTCCAGAACCATCAAGTCTCTTGACGAGCATTTCACCACACACTAAATCTCAACTTATTTCCATTCAGTACAACTTCCTGGCACACCCAACGAGCATGGGTACTTGATTTCCTTCATCTCCTACGCAACTATGCATTGCATACTTCCTACTTCAATCACCTACCGATGATGAAGCTGAATAAACGACTTTCATCTCGCCTGAACTACCTC
>CALYCZ020000130.1:0-14895 GCA_944470555.2 Heterobilharzia americana | reverse complement strand
GAGCCACCTTTAAGCATACTAGTGTAAGGTGCTGTATTATCAAACACGATGGGTTCTTCCCTATCGTCAATCGTCAGTGCTATACTTCAGGTATCGAATTTTAGTAAAAGAACCTTGCTTGGTGGTGCTATTGTCAATCTGCGCAGTATCTAGCTGCCTAACGAGGCTGGAAATGTCTAGAGTCAATCGGTGCGCTGGAAATCCATAAAATCGGTGATGAACTTCCAGCAAATGGTCAAAGCATGTAAGTTACCTGTAAATCCAGGTACCTTTTGAATAATGTTCCGTACACGTTTTGAATTTGTGATTAGATTCAAGGTCTTTCTGAGGAATCTGTTGGTTAGTCATGTGAAACTCGAAGACGAGTATTCGACTTGACATATATCACCATCAAAAGGCTGAATATGAAATAATTTTGATTTTTAGTGACTGTCGTTTCATTTATTATTCCACTATCCAGACCCGAACACGTTCAAATTAATCATCAAGCCCTCCACAAAGCTGTCAAGTTCTTCAGCATACTTTGTCTTTTGAGGTGGTAACTGTTGCCACTTTTAGAAAGGAATTGGGTGTTAACCGGTGGTTGATTTGAGGGCCTCAGTCGTGTTAATGAAAATGTGGGTTGAGTTAATGACGTTGGTACTTAAACATCAAAAACTAGCCCAATTTTCCTTAGCGAGTCGGAAATCAGCACATGAGCGTTTCTGTTTAAAATATTTGTTTGGATATGTCAAATTATTACAGGTGTAGAAACTCCTACTTAGTAGGAGATTTAGAAAGGAGTGCACTTAGAACAAGGGGATCCCATCCTTGGATAGAACTGCAGCCGAGATTACAAGTAACATCTCTGGATTACTAACATTTCCAAGGAATAAACCATGATATTATTGTATGTCTCACTTCTACTTAAGTAGGCTCTAGAAGATATTCTGTTGCTTGAACTTTCTCAAATAGTTCGCCATTGTAAAACTTACTAGTTTCCGCGTCAAATCCTTCCATGTCGATATGCTGACTTGATGTTGCTCAGATCAGGATCTCATTACTGCTAACTAAACTACCGAAAGAAGGTATTTTCAATATTGATATTGCGCGAACTTGACAGATGCAGGGGCCAGTCACCAATCCATCGTACGTAAAATAAACCCATGAGTGCGAGACCAAGAAAAAAATAGAGTAGCCAAGTTGGAATATTAAATTCGATAGACCATGCAAAAATGCCGATGCGAACTGAACGTTGAGTCGCGTACGAGCAGCTTGTCAAACAGAGTGGGTGCTCGACTGTGTATCTTCAGCTTTGTCAGTCCGTTAAAACTATGAGGGTGAACATCACTTGCGAATCTTGGCCATTGATTTTGGGGAATGAGTCGTCTCTACAACTCACTGCCCCCTGATGGGTTCGTGAGGATCCTAATACGATGCTAACTGGAAGTAAAAACCCGGTGGTTTTACCACTAGTAAAACTTCCTCGATAGGCTCACTTTGAAGAGTGGCCACTGGTTGTGTGAACTTATTTGAAGATGTTGTTGGAAAAGATAGGACGACGGATCGAATGATACGCTGATCGCGATCTCCACGGTGGCTTGACGTTCCATCTAGTGCTAGTTTCACCTGGAATAGAAACAAAAATCTTCAGTACCGTGAAACATTTTACGAAAATGGGAGAGATTGTTCTACTACAGCAGTACACACATTTGACCATTAAACCAACTAAGTCGCAAAACAGGCAGCGAAAGTCAAATAGACATTGTAAATTTCAAGTGCACTACTCAGATAAGATGCTGGGTCCAAATAAGTAATCGCATACCACATGGTTGTGTCCATCAGTAATTTTCGGGACCACTCTTTGAGTACGCCACCTAGTTTTCGAAGTTGCAACTGAAAAAATCATCTTTGTATACTCGTGCGAAAAAAGCGGATTTTGACTGTGAACTTGCCATTGAACAATCAAGGCTTCTTTCTTTTATCGTAGGAAAGAGATAGTGTTTCTGTCAACTTGAACTACATATGTCTTGCACTTAGTTCTTCGGAAGATTTCAGTATTACTCTATGAAAGAAACAGGAGCTATTTGGCTACCGGTATTGTATCGACAAGTGCGTCAGCAAGTTTCTTTACTTTTGGCAAGAAATGGTTTTATCACCGTTTATGTCAAGAGAGGGTGAAAACGCTTTGTTAAAATTAACCAAAATATGAAATGAATCTAACCAGGAGACGTTCGACCTTGAACAGGATTATTTGGACCAATCACAAGCGACCACTACATGTGTTTTGCATACGTCTCAGATATCGATTTATTATATATGTATGACAATGGTTTAGTGCATAAACCTTGGTTGCTAGGGTTCATTAAGTTACTTGTAAGTAAAATGCGTGTGGCTCCTAGAAATACTATAAACGGGCTGTGCAATGTGTGTTCATCAAATACACAGTAAGTAGCTGGGGCTGATCAGCTGTACTCTCAAGCTTTGACAGTTTTGATTAACACTGTAAAACTGAATGCACAGTCTTGAGTTACACAGGTAGACTGCTAATTTAACCCATCACTTAATTACTGTGTTGACCCAGAAAGATTTGGAAATTTGAATATTATGTTAGTTACTTCTTTTCTTTCTACAACAATTTAGCTGGATTCACACTTGGCAGTTATCAAGTTCTCGACTAACGTTCAGAAAACCCGATGATCTTAGTCTTCAGGGATCTCTAGGATTTGATCTTGACAGATGCAAAGACCAATCACCAATCCTTCGTGCTTCCAATGTACCTCCAAGTGTGAGACTAAGAAAAAACGCAATACAATAGTCAAGTAATAATATTAAATTTGATAGACCTTGCAAAAATAACGATGCATTCCGACCAACTGGCTGGAGGATTGAATGTGGGGAACACAACGTAACACGACAACGTGCCAAGTGGAGCGGATGCTTGACCATGTGTCTTCAGCCTAGGTGATCCTTGAAAGCCAGTATCAATGCTGAATTTCGTCGAACCCTGGGCAATAGATTCTGAGGGATTGTTTGCTGCTGCAGATGAATCATCTGCGAAGTAAAAGCTGGACAACTAAGTTTCACATGACTGATTTTTCATTCCATGGGAAATCTCAAATATAGGCATGAAGATGTAAATCTCAGTCAAACAAGATCTTACATGTTCCTGTTTAAGGATCAATTAGCTGGGGTGAAAAGTTCTTTTATCGCTACTGTCATTTATACACTATTTTCGATACAGGCAGAACCGATATTCATGGCCCCATTCACAGAAGCAAAGGTATCAATATTATTTACCACTAGTAGTTGAAAACAAAGCTATAGAAATTTAGCAGTTATTGATTTCTATTATAAATAGATGTGTATTGTCACTGGTTTGTCTCGAATGTATATGTATTTTCGTTGACAGACATTGGTCCAAAGAATGACCTTGGAACTTTCATGTCAGTCCTTCTATCTTACAACACTGTCTAGCTAACCAATTTCTTCACTTCTCTATATGTTACAGATGGTATGCTCATTATTATTTTGATAGGCTGATGATGTGACCTTGAACAGCCAACATTTATGCTAAGTATCCATCTTGAATTATCTGGAATAAATTTTCGATAAGACGTTTTGAAATTTACTTAGTTTTTGTTGAAACCAAGTGCCTCCTAATTCAGAAAATAATTTAAAAGAACGTAAATAATGTAAAGAAACTGAAACTTTGATTCTGCTTTAGTTGCACGGAAGGTGGAATACTCTGTCGATATACTGTGTATTTCCTAACCAATAAAAAATCACGAATGTCCCGTACTAATCCTTTTGCTAATCAGTGGGTGCTATTTATACCCGGGACTGTGAAGACAACTCGCTTTTGATTGGTGCTGTCAAATTAAACCACACTACCAAAGACTGTCTCATTTAATTCATGCAGTCGCGTTGACGCCTTAAGTTAGTTATCAACTGGTCAGAGAAAAATAAGCAGTTCTCATTAGTTTCAAGTTGGTACTCACCATTGACTAGCACCAGTTGAAGAATCATCGAAAACCTGGAAGCACTGGACCGTTGTTTCATCCTAATTTACGGCTTCCCAATAGTAAGCACTAATCACCTTTCCAGGGATGTAGCCCAAGATGTTCAGGTTCTACGGCGAGCACGTTGTCATTGAGCAACTGGGTCGAAATTCAATGATCTGCATTTTCCTACTTCTGTCAATTCGCTAAATAGTGTCACCTTCATTTGATGCCTTCGTTGAGTACCTGTACTCACGTTCAACTTGGTTTGCTCTAGCGGTCATGACTTTTCATTAGGACTTCGGCAAACCTCATCTCGAAGTAAGTCAGCAATGAGCAATCGATATTCACTTACTAGTTGGTGGTTTAATTTGCTAAAACCTACTGATAGAGAAAACTCCCCATTTAACTATCCACTAGCTAATAGTTCATCACCTCAGGTTACTGTATTCTGAATAAAGTATGTATATGCCTAGTCCTGTTTGGAGTATACACTTTGATGCAGTCCTATGAACAGATTGACTAGCTGACTGTTGACCGCTCCCAACAGTCTAACATCATTGTGGTAAGTCTTCTGGTTAACTGGCGAAATTGGTAACATGATCCACAAGATTCTTCAGGGGGTTAGGATTATACAGTATGGTATTGGTTACTCTCTTAAAGACATGTAGCGGTAAATGATTCCCCAGAATCAATTGCCCAGGGTTCGACGAAATTCAGCATTGATACTGGCTTTCAAGGATCACCTAGGCTGAAGACACATGGTCAAGCATCCGCTCCACGTGGCACGTTGTCGTGTTACGTTGTGTTCCCCACATTCAATCCTCCAGCCAGTTGGTCGGAATGCATCGTTATTTTTGCAAGGTCTATCAAATTTAATATTATTACTTGACTATTGTATTGCGTTTTTTCTTAGTCTCACACTTGGAGGTACATTGGAAGCACGAAGGATTGGTGATTGGTCTTCGCGTCTGTCAAGTTGGCGTAAGATTAATTCCTAAAGCGCATGAATACATTCTGCATTCACCGGATTGAAGATGTCAGAAGAATGAACTACGTAATAAGGATTTAAGGAGATGTTAAGGTCATCCACCTCACCCACCAGGGGATTTGCACCGACACTCATAGTTAACAAAGCAACATCAGAGGCACAGAAACCTCTATTATCGCTAACCAGTTTGCGTTACTTGTGGCTCCATGACCTCCTTCAATACGTTGAATTTTCCTATCAGCCTATAACGTTTGATGGTGCTGGCTTGGTGACACAAGTCCTTAGTGGTTGAGAAACATTGTTACCATGTAACGGGAACACCGAATCTTCAATGTCTAGGCTAAGCACAGAGGTTCAGACAAAAAAGATGGTTTGATGATGAATTCGTAAATGGATATTCCAAGAAATAACTCAATCATATGTCTTTGCGTGTGGAATCATTAACTACCCTGGTGTTAGCTGGTATCGTAAGTGTGATTACTTCCTCAGAGAGTTGAGAATGGTGGAACTAAAGGGTCACACCAACTCAAAAAGCCAATGATTGGTAGTGTAAGGCATCTAGGAAACTTTATTCTTTCCAGTCCCCAAGATGCCGCGAATCAGTGGTTGGAGGCTTACGATTACATGACTGGAAAGTGATCATGATCGGATAACAGTGCTAACACTTCATTTTCTTCGAAATTTTGAAGAATTTATTAATTCTTTTTGATTTTCTCGCTCCCTATTCACCTCTTTCTGCGTACTGCATATCTTTTGATTTCTCTACTTTTCTTGGTTCTGTTCTCAGGAGTTCGGCAAATTCAGCAGATTCACTTTTTTCGTAAGGTTCCAAATTATTCTATCAGCCTACTTTTAAACTTGATTTGACATCTTAGTGTTAGTAAAGTGAATTACCACCTGAATTTTTTATTGTTTTAAATCACTACCATCAGTTAGTATGTGACAGCACATGGTTTAAATATACTGCTGTAAACCACTGTCATGTTGAACGTTGAACGAAAGATGTCAACTGAACCCAACGTCTTCATATTCAAACACAAATTAGACACATTAAACTTTAGTGATATTGAAGATTCTTACTCAAAATTCACGAGCGTAAGCTATGATGTAGATCCACAAATTATCTAGGCAACTAAATTCACACTATTAGCGCTAGATTGATAGAAGCAAATGAATGTGTATGTGTAAACCTTGGGCAATGTGGTCGAATATAATTTCATATTAGGTTTATGTATTTGATTTATAACACACAATGCTACAGTATTATTTACTCAATGACGTTTCGAGCATGAATTATTACTGCTCACAATCATCTTATAGGACATTCGAAATCTTGCTCATTCACCTTCTAGTTTCCATTTACAGAATGCCTCACCTCTTCGTTGTCAAGCTCTACCATTTGTCAGTTATCGTTTATGATTAAATGTAAGTAAATCCTGTGTACTTGCTCAGTCGTCGGCTCACCTTTTTCTCTTCCTCTTTTCCCTTCCAGACTCTCGTGGCCACCACCGAACTCACACTGCTGCACGCGCCCCACTGCAACAACGTAGCTGCTTACAGGCTAGACGAAAAACCAACAGCTGGTCGTTACAACATCAGTGTAATCAGACTAGTTTCGACATCTGATTTTTATAGTTCTGTCACTTCATACTATTCCTCTTTACTGGTAGTAAAATCCTCCATATCTCTGGTATAGGTGTTGTGTCATTCATATCATATATGTTACTCGTTGATTCGGTGAACAAAGATTTGGTAATCAACCTCAGTGTCCCTCCACCTAGTTATATTTGACTTACGTACAGTGGTTTTATCCCATCCTACTGTGTGGTTGTGTAAATGGTGTGCATCGCAATAGCCCATGTTTTCCTAGATTCTTGATCTTATTCGGGTTTGTCATTCTATATTTAGCTGGATTCCTATGTTCCACTAATGTAACTGACCCCGATCGGCTAGCTTGACCCATGTACTTGACCTCAGAGTCATTAGATGGAGTTTGATAGATTAGATTGTTTTGTTGAATTGGTTCTGTCGGATCCTACGTAGGATCTTCGAGGGAGAGAAGACACCGGCGAATTGGCTTCCCGAAGGCTTTCACCAACCGGCGTCATTTCGCCTCTCCGATTCCAGTGAGGAATAAGTTTGTTTTCATTTTTTATATTTTCTTTGTGTTTTGAAGTTTCTTTAGCGATTGGATTTGTTTTACAGAGTACGGTTGCTAGCCCTATGCCCAACCTTCACTGTTCATCTGGGCTTAGGACAGGCTAGTAACTAGTGAACTGGTAAACTGCATGCTGTCATAAAATGTAGAAACTTGAACCAATGTTTGCACTGCGATGGGATGTTCTACGTTGTTTTGTCTCTGAAAATACTGAATGACATCTTCATTAGATGCTTTTGTTTTGAACTTGCCTTGCCGGTGGTCGCTGGTTCGAATCGTGCAGCAGTCCAGATTTTCATCTCACCTTCAATCATCACCCAGTACAAATACTAGTCTGCCCAACTACGGTTATCTTAGATAGTCATATCAAAATCTTTTATTTCGAATCACATATGTTCAAAACAGTTGTATAAATTACTGTGTTCCTAGTAAATTACAATCAAATGTTTCAAACCTTATTCATCTTGCTAAATCTCATGTGAATAAGTGCAGTGAAAAGTTGAACAAACTAATGGAAAGTTATAGACATGGATCGTCTGTGTTATCAGAGATTTCACTCATATGTCACATTAAGTTCATGAATTTTTCCAATTCTGTAATAAAAAAGGAAAAATAAAATCTGATGCGGAAATTATCGAAATCTCTTTCGGATGAAACACATATGAACCCTTTTCTTTGTGATTATATATCCTTGAATATTCCTTCATTCCCCATCTCTCCAAAATACTTGAAACAGCTATTACTACTATGCACCTATCAGGTTCACTTCACTTTCGAAGGTGAAGATTTTCGACAAGTTAATGGCGTCGCCATAGGTAGTCCTTTAGGACCATTGTTAGCTTGTCTATATGTCATAAGCAGAACAAAGTCCCTTTGTACAGGAGATACATTGGTGATATCTTAGTTATACGTAACAAATATGACGATGGGAAAAGTTTTCCAGATAGATTTAGCACCATATAAAGCCACAACAGTTCCGCTTCCTTTACTTACTGTACTATTAGCTAGAAGGGAAGATGGGTCAATGAAATGATCAGTGTATAGAAAACCTACGTGGACCAGACAGTATCTAGAGTTTCATAGTTTCTGTCCAATACAGTGCAAACGAGGTGGAGTAAAATGCTTATTTAAAAGGATTTAACATATCTGCACAATAGATACATTGGAAGAAGAAATAAAACTTAACAGAGAAATTCAAGGGAAACGTATAACCTCTGAAGTTCATCAGTCGTTATAAAAACGTCTCAACGGTGAGAACTAATAAGTATTCTGTCCCGAAGAAGGACGTTTACACTACGCTACCGTATGAGAGAGAATCAAACAAAATGAAGGCTAAATTCAGTTATCTAAACGACATACTATCTAGCCAAGCTTAACATTATAAAGGAAACGAAACCTATGCTTCGAAATAAACCTCATCACTACACAGATAATTACGTCGCATCCCCCTGTGTATACCAATTTGTGTGTGTATGCGGTAACACATACACTGGGAGGAATAATCGAACTATGAAGTCGTGAGTGGTGGATAACTTCTGTCTTCTTGTTACACTATGCACATTCTAATTTAGACAATTTTGATCCCACTTTATGTGAAGAGATTTGCTATGAAACGTTCTTTATCATTTCTAAAGCCTTTATACATATTTTCGATATTGTCAAAATAGACCTTGTGACCTGAAATTGTAGTGTGTAAAGAGACCTATGCCTGAAGTGTTTTCAAGTTGTTTCAGCTCTATTGGGTTTCTAGAAGATCGACTGGAAGCCCTGGGTGTTCATCTTTGTGATTTTGATTTCACGGGAAGTTTGTTCTATGTACATTACATTGCAATCTAAGCACTTTTCTGTATAAACACAAGTGGATTGTAAATTCAGAGGGATCTCGTCCTTTAAATGAATTAAGGTGCTCTGCAATGTGTTTGATGTTCGGTAGAATACTCTGTTGTATTTGTTCAGCACTCTCCCAGTTTCATCGGAGGTGAGTGATCTGCTTAGGATGGCAGTTGTTGAGGTTCATGATTTAGGGTAGTTTTACGATCTAATTTAATATTATTTTCGATTTTGCGAATGAATTTCACCGGATAATTGTTCATTCTAAGTATCTTGTTCATATATTTTAATTCCTCATCTCTTTCATTTTCAAAAGCTATTTGAGTGAACAAAGAAAATTCTTTTCCCTAATTTCTTCTTTAGCATCCACAGTTATATCTAAATATTGAGTAATTATGCATGAACAATATTGAGATTTCGTTTATCAATTTGTTAATAATATTATACTGTTAAGGAAGTCAATTCAGAAAAGCCTTGTGTACCCTTTATTGATAGGATCAATTGTTACTGGGAGGCAGTTCAAACCAAATGATTATCTAAAGGGTTATAGGGGATAGTTTACCAAAACAACAGGAAGGTGTTTATGAGAGCTGGATAAAAAAACCAAGATAATTTGAAGAATAATAGCTTGATAGATTGTTACATATTTTGGGCGACAAAATAAGTCCTAAATAGGACGAAACGCGCGTCCTGGATTCCACTTCTAGCCACCAAGTGGACATCAACATAGGTTAAGGGAATTTGTTAAAAACATTTTAAGTTGTAATGATGAAGGGTTATCTACAGTATGGAATAGGAAAATTAAATTACGCAGAGTAGGATATGAATGAATTTGCGCTTCCTTAATCTGGCCAAGGTAGTTGTAGCGGAAACACTTGCTTTTTTGAACACAACTCCGGTTGTTTCATCCTGACTGCTAATGCTTCTTCAGTTTGAACGATTCGGAACCGAGTACATTTTAGTGATTGATCGATAAGTAGTACAGGATGGAAAACGACATATTCTTATTCACCTTATGATTCGTTCCAACCAGGTGTGCTAATAAAGAGTTGGTAATGGTCTTTACCACACCTTTACGTAACCACTCTTGGTGGCGTTCACGAGCTCGGCATATTAAATTCCTAGAACAACAACCATTATTAGAGTAAGTGCTTTCCTTAAAAGACTTGAGGCAACAGAAGCCTTTACACTGACTAGATATGATGAAGTGAAACCTTGTTTCATTTAGTATTATTTACTTGATGACGTTTCGAGCATAGATTATTGCTCATAATCATATCAATGTAACCACACTACTTTCGACATTTGATTTTTATAGTTACATCACTTTGTATGAGTTGTTTTCATCGGTAGCAAAATTTTCCATATCTCCGGTCTAGATGTTGAGTCATTCCTATTACATGTGTTGAGTGTTGATTCGATGAACAAAGATTCAGTAATTAATATCTCTCTCCAGCTAATTATATTGGACTTAAGTAAAGTAGCTTTATCCCATCCTATTGTGAGGTTGTGTGTTAATGCAGGGATAGTAATAGCCATTCTTTTAGATTCTTAGGTGGAGAGAGATATTAATTACTGAATCTTTGTTCATCGAATCAACACTCAACACATGTAATGGGATTGACTCAACATCTAGACCAGAGATATGGAAAATTTTGCTACCGATGAAAACAACTCATATAAAATGACATAACTATAAAAATCAAATGTCGAAAGTAGTGTGATTACATTGATATGATTATGAGCAATAATCTATGCTCGAAACGTCATCAATTAAATAATACTAGATCACCGTGTGTTATAAATCAAATAAACAAATCTAATATAGAATTAATTTCTACCACAGTGCCCAAGTTTTACACCTATATGAAGTGAAACCTAAATATTATTTATTCGAATGTGTTGCTTTCCTGAAAATGGTCATACCTAAATCTCGATTTGCTTTCCAATTAACGAGACATTCAAAGAAAGTTAGTTCACCATTATCCATTTCTTTTTCTGAGCTGAACTTGATACTGGGTGATCTAGAGTTCAGTTGATCTAAGAATTCCTCAGCCAAATTTCAACTTCAGTAAGTGTGTGAAGATACTTTCTTCAAATTTACTAGTAAATAGGTTAGCCATTATGGGTGGGATAAATGAACCTATAGCAACACCGTTAGTTTGCCCGTATAGTTTTCCTTTACATGTGAAGTAAGTAGTCTCTAAACAATCCTTTAGGGCTTTGGTGATGTCCTAGTATTCAGTGGATATCTTCCTGTCGATACAAATAATGAATATCATATACCCAATGTCCAGAATTTTCCAAACCATCAAATCCCGACTTGATTTGGATATTTATATATACCCAATCTATGTTCTAGATTTCATATCTTACTAGATTCAATCAGTTTTGATTTTTTTAGGCATTTGTGTTCATACAGCCTAAATGACCTTGGTCAACCTGTGTTTTTGACCTCGCAACCATTGTAAGTGATGTGTTGAACTAAGTTATCCTGTCTAGTTTAATCGATAGGATTCTTTAACCTACAAAACTGAGTCCTAGGTGAGTTTATAGATTTACAATGACACTCAAGTCTCAGCCTTATTACAATCCCACGTAATATCTCTTAATTGCCTTCCTTGTATGGTAGCACTGTTTTCTAGTCCTAAGTGCTGACCGAATTCTATCGATCCGTTTGCAATGTGGTTACCAAGCTTGGCGACTCACCGTTGATTTACAGTTTGGTAGATGTAAATTGGTCTGAGGCAATCGGTAGGAAGCCTTGTCCGACCTATTATTATTATTACTATTACTATTTGTCCTTTGGGTTCCTGGTGGAACATAGGGCTTCAGTAGCACGTCCCCACTTCACTCCCTTCTCTGAAGTCTTTTCAACCTGGCTCCACGACTACCCACAACCTTTCATTTCTTCCTCACACCATCTCCATGTCACCCTCACCTCGGACGCCCAACTCGTCTTTTCCCCCTTGGGTTCCACTCGACGGCCGGGCCTGGTCTGACGCGTGATGTCCCCAAACTGCCATCTCAGTGTACGTCCAATCCAATCCATCTCTACTTTCTTCTACTGCATATTTGTTAAGCGATGGGTTTTTAGTTGGTTCGTTGCCAGCCGGCCACAGTTCCTTGTTGTTTATTATTCTTATTATTCTGGCCATCGGATCCTCATTATCGAGCAAGCGTAGGCGGCAGCTGTTGATGTATGTCTATAGTTTGTTGGAAATGCCTTTCGTAACGCGCCACGTCTCTCAACCATCACATAGAAGTACTGACTTGACTGACATTAGTGTTGAAAATCCAGATCTTGCCCAGGCTTTATACTGAGTGCAGTGCAGTAGATCTCCACACTGATTTCAGATTGGTGAACGCCCATCTTGCTGTCCGATCCTGGCTTTGAAGTCTTCATCGGTGCCTGTGCCGCCTGTGGTTGAAACGATGCTGCCTAGGTAGGTAGGTAAAAGAGACTACTTCCTTTAGTTTCCTCTCGCTGATGGTGCTTGTTGCTGTTGTTGTTGTTGGTTGGTTGGTTGGATGTCTTCATCACCTCTATCTTCTCTACGTTTACGTCTTCGCTGCCTCTCCTCTTCTGCCAACTTGTTAGTTCTCGCCTGTAGATCTTCGAGTTCGTGTGACAAGACATTAGGCATAAATTGTCATCGGCAAAATCCAAATCTTCTTCTGGGGTCTTTTCTCCGATTCAGCCAGTGTATGCCCATCTTCTCACAGTTTCTTGAATGATCCAGTCCAGTCCAGTCGACCACAATCAGGAAGATCATTGGTGATAGTAGGCGGCACCCTTGTCTTACTTCTGTCTTCCCTTCAAAGGTATTGCTGAGCTTTCCATTATGAATCACTCGGCATGTAACGTCGTCATATAGCAAATAGGTGTTGTTGAACGAAGTTGATAAGGGTTTGTGGCACTAAAACCTAAGTGTTGAAGCAGCTGCCTGCCAAATTATTTCTTGGTTTACGCTATCGAATGCCTTTTCAAAATCGATGAAGTTGAGGTTGAGTTGACTGCCATTCTATGCTATGTTCTATGAGGATGCGTAGCGTTGGAATTTGATCCGCACATGATTTGTTCTTCCTGAAGTCAGCCAGCCAGTCTGTTCCGGCCGTGATTTTAAATCTGCAGCTTTTTTAAGTCTCTCCAAAATGATGCGGCTATCCGACCTAGGTTTCGTGTTTTTTGGCACTCATCTAAATGGCGCATCTATAACCTCAAAGTATCTGAGTCCTTTCAGAGATTCGAACCTCCATCACTCAGTGTTGCAGTTATAGACCTTGCCACTGAGTTATCAAAATGGTCATCATCATGATTAAAAATAATCAGACATTGATTCCTTGTATCAGTAACAAAATTGAGTTGATCTAGTTATCGACAAAGTATAAAACATGCAACAATGAAATAATACCCTTTTGTTATGCGTTAGTTTTTCCGGGAAACAAAGATATTTCTCAACACAAGTAAGACTCTTACGAGTTGGAAACAAACCATTGTGATTCACATTATCGCCTTAATCTATTGAAAGTGCAGACACTGAAACTCATAAAAAAATCTGCATTTGAATCATTGCCTGGTTGAGTTCGTATCACTGTTTGTAGAAATCCTACTTTTTGAAAATTATCACTGAAGATCCGTGAGAGGTGAGACTTGCAACTTCCTTGGAGTGTGTGTTGCATGATTCAGAAAGGTTGTTCGGTTTTTAGCCCTATCCCCCTTTATTTATAGATGCTTTTCGTAGCCTGTTGGTGATAATGCTGACTGGCATTTACCGCTGCTTGAGCGAATGCCTCGATGTTTCATTTTGACGTGGCATTCTTGATGGTGGTTAGCAGTGGAATCCAGAATGCGCATCTCACCTCACTTGCATCTCGTCAGCTGGAGGCACCTGCGTCCCAGAGAATGATCATGTTCCCACTGAGAATAGAACCCTGCGTTCATCACTCGTGCTGAATTTCACTACTATCAACCGTCAAGTAAGTCACCTCTAAGCTGGATTTTAAGTTACCAACACCTGAATGCTGATGTTCAGTCGAAAACACGAAGGTCATTGGCTCCCTTATATTCAGTCATTCATCACCCACTCCTTTGTACTTGAAACTGTCAATTTTACTGCGATGGTCTTGTTAAGATGTCTCACAGCCACATATCATATGAAGGTCACTGTATAGAAGGTGAAACACTGATGATAACGGCTAAAATGACCTTCAAACCATCTAGATATGGAGTGAATCTAGAGTCCAGTCTAACAACCATCGAAACAGTGCATTAGTTTTCGCTACTACAAAGAAAAAATACACCTCCTGCTGAAATAACGGTGACCAATCGGTTATTTCATTGGTTGCGGAGGTGACCGCTAGACTCAGTCCCGGATATGTGTGAGTCATTATGAGCTGTACAAAGAACAAGTGACCTTGATTGACTTTAAAGCCCACCCTATCAAAAATTGAAACAACCAATAAGATTCTTATGTTGTGTGAAAATCTGTTTATTTAGCCGAAATAGAGAAAAATGATTGACCTAAGTCGTTTCTAGGGCTGACTTTAAAAGCCACCGTAGCAACTGCGGAATTAACCGGTCAAATCTCAGAATTTCTACTGGACCATGATGTGTTATCCTCAGCAGCTGCTGGGGTGGCCTATTAAGTTACTCCAGCAAACAGGATTTATTTTTTTCCTGTTAATCTGTCTACTGCATATGAAAGTCGGGATGATGACTCATTACAACCTTGTGAATAGCTGTCCATACACCTGTTTTTAGCTAACGTTTACGCCTCTAATTTCGGATTGCTTACTTGGCGCCAATTCGAGGTTATTTTTTGAATGCATAAAGGTATTTGGATGTGACTTAATTTACTCTTTCTATGGAAGTATGAATTTCCCCTCGAAATTCAGCGTTCAACGAGAGGTAGAAATACTTGACCTTTCGCACC
>CALYCZ020000129.1:0-60208 GCA_944470555.2 Heterobilharzia americana | reverse complement strand
TTGCAGCTAGTCAGCATAATGAATCTACTTCCCAGTCATTGGTTTTGTCTTCACAAAGGCCCGAAACCATGACCGATCTCTTCAAACAAAAAAGTGTTATCCATAAAACCACAGAGACACGATAACCACTTCTTGAGTTACGGGTTTGGTTTTGATTTTATTACAAACAATTTCCTGTCGTTGATTGTACCGAAATGACCAGTTTTGATTACTATATCGCCTTCCAAGTGGATGTCTCCACATAGCGCACACTTAGGCGTTGACAGAAGTACAAAATCCAATGGCATGACAATGTGGAAACTAGTGTGTGTCAGCGCCTGCCAAAGAATTCGAAACCCCATGGTTTACTTATATCAGGGGAGTACCTCAAAAAATTCACGCCGTATTTTCAACACACTTAGGATAAGGATAACACTAAAAGCTACAAACTCATTAAGAAACAAGCTTTTTGAGACATAAGATCCCATGGAACCCATCAAACAAAAATAAGTATATATATATATATATATATATATATATATATATATATATATATATATGACCAGTTTGGATTAATTAGAACAAGAAGTATGGGCGAACAAAATTGTTTTCTATTAGATCCTCTTCAGGTTTCATTCTAGCGTAAACAGTAAAAAAGCAAATTAAGTTAAACCAATCAAAAATATTTTCCGGTCGATGGTGAGTGTTTTTAAACAAACAATTAGTGACAACAATGGCAGTAATAATAAAATAATAACGTTGATAGTCATTGTGACGGTGTTAACTAAAGCAGTCTTCATATAGATGACATTGATGAGAAGAACCAAGTAACTACCAATATTATCACACTATTAAGATTACCATCGTCAATATTTGTAGATCACTGACCAGTAAATCCAAGCGGTTTATTTACTTTTTCAAACGTTTAACTGTTTATGATAAAGTGAAGCCTGAAAGGAATTTAATTGAAAACAATATTTTTCACTTACACTTCTTGTTCTAAATAAGGTGATGGGGACTTTGTTAATTTTTTCGATTGTAGCAATTCCCAGTATCATAGCTTAATAAAGGTTTTGTGCCCAATATTTGTTTGCTTGTAAATGCTTCAGTTTTAGTCTGTTATCCACTTTCTGTATTTATTTACACAGGAAGGAATGGAATGGGTTATAAAATCTGTGAATAGTCGTGGGAAATTGAAGTAAATATGTTAACTGCTCATAGTAAAGTGAGAAAACAAATGATAAGTATTTGTGCTTTACAAGAAATTTCATCACCATTAATGATAATAATGTTATGTTACATCATGTTGCATAACAGTTAATGCACTGTCAGGTTGTAAGCTATTCAACACAGCAAGAATATGAATGCAGTGTATTAATATAAGTTAACTTATTTTTTGACTTGTTTTAAGCACAAAGTGACCAATTCGTATGGATGCATAAAACTACGTCTACTTCTGAATTTCAGTGTTTTAAGTTAATTTCCCCAATGAAAATAATTTCCGTTTATTCTTTACTTTTCACCTAAATTCACTATTATTAGGGAAGATATGTAACCATATATCATTGTAAATAATGTACACTGAAAATAAATAATTTTATCTGCATTGCATCTACACGTTTGCTTTTTTATTGCAGTCACAGTTATTGTTAACACATCTTCTTATCAGCCGAGCCCATCATTTTATAACAAATAGGAGAGAGGAATAGCAGTAGTTGAGGGACATACAAAATACAACTGCGTAACACTTGGAAAGCAAACTGAGGTGATATAAAAAGTGATATATTTCATTTCTGTTGACTAACTGCAAAGGCGCTCCCAAGGAGACTTAACGAACTTAGGTCAATCATGAGAACGATGATGGGTTTGTACGACTGTAAAGTTGTGAACTAGGATGAAGTAAATGTTCAGTGCTGCTTAATCTTCAATAATTCTTTAGTGCCTGTTGAACTACAGTGAAGACTGCTTGGAAATGACTTGATTCTTCCAAAAATGTTTGAATGTAAATGCTAAGAAACACCTGAATCAGGGAGTAAGTATTCGTCAAATTCGTAGTCTGAAGTGAAGGAAAAATGAAGCGGAAAGAGTTGAATATGAAATAGTTTTGTTCCCTAGCTAACACTCAATGCCAGGGCAGTTTGACAAAGATTTACTTGACAGTTCATTGTGTATTTCATTTTTACCATGAACTAAGGCTCTTTAAATTCATGAAAGTCTTATTCGCAAAGACTTTGAAAACTGCTTAGATTATCTCCCCTATATTAACAGGTGATTTAATACGTTCACTTCTTCAGTATTTATATACTGGCTTATATGTTTTCACATTGATGCTGTGGAAAAGAACGGGATGAACAATTATAAATGTGCATGGGTAAAAGATATCTTTACTCCGAAAACTTGACCAAAACCAGAATATATTCAAATTCCATGCAATGATTATGAGGTTAGACAATTACGTAGGTCAACGTAGTTGACTAGAGTCAATTAGAATAACAAAGTACGAAACTTGGCAAAATCTAGAATGGTAGAACCGACAACATAATCATAGCAAAATTGATTTTAGAATAGAACAGTTCACTGCCGAGATATATATTAGGTGAGTTCAAGGTTTTATTGGCCAGTACGGTGAAGCACGTGGTCATAATCAGTGGACTCTGTGGAAATGTTGGCGAAAAACGAGTCGATTGAATTATGTCGAAGAGTAAATAAGTCGATCGGATGGATTTCACAACGCACAGAAGCTGTGGGTGTACACGAATTTGACTAATTTCCAGGAATCATATACGCAACAGTAAATGATAAGTTATTCCCTGACTTCATAGGACTGAAACCCCTTTCGATTGGAAAGTGGATTATTGAAGAACTAAAAGAACGATTAACAATTCAGTTGAGGTTGGAGTTATGATTGGTAGACGGATCAGGTTTCCACTGTTCAAACACATAAGGCTGCAAGAACTGTTATCATGTACCGAGCATCATTCTTAATCAGGCAGTTAAAAATAAACCAATTACTGACTCTTGTTAACATTATTCATTCAGACGCGCGTTTGGAATCGAGTATACTCGAGGAACAGGGAACTGGTTGTTCAAGTAGCTATGTTATTGGGAGTGACTGAGCACAATACTTAAACTGGTTTGGTACCAGCAACAACACTCCTTCACTAAATGGTAATGATTATTGAACTGCTGGTGCATAGCTTAGCCTTATTCTACCTCATATGAACGGTATTTGTCAAGAAATGTATGGCTATTTCCCTCATTAATTTTTTGATTGGGTGTATGATTTTCTCACCAACTGTGTCTACATTCACATCCCCTTCAGGCTGCAACAAGCACTCAAGCACGAAATCAATAGAATATCTGTCTCCACTAATATGATTTCATTATTTACTGTCCGTCTCCTATCAAACAGTCAGGTCATGTAAATCTGCATTGACATGGTTTCTATTTGTAGACAAGAAAAGTATAAAGTAGTGCACACCAAAGTCAATGTGAGTAAATCTTCTGAACGCTCATATACCCGTAGTTAGTAGGTTCAAGATTTCAAGAATAGGGCTGAGTAGGGTAATAAATTAGTGTCATTCAGTAGCCAGACGTCTTTTAGGGTGAATCGTAAGCGAAAAATAATATGTCGTGGACGATTATAGAGATATTCAGTCAGATGAAATGACCTACTTGCAGAAATTCTAGAAATTGATGATGCATGGTTCGGCACATGGCCTATTCTTGTTTTCATGTGCCTACTCCTGTTTTAATAGGCTGTGAATCCCGTGATTGACCCAACATTTTCAGTACATTATGACTTCTTCCGTAAAGTCTATCTAAATGCGAAACATAGGTTGAGCACTGTGGTAGCGGGTAGTTTTACTCCGAAAACTTGACCAAAACCAGAATATATTCAAATTCCATGCAATGATTATGAGGTTAGACAATTACGTAGGTCAACGTAGTTGACTAGAGTCAATTAGAATAACAAAGTACGAAACTTGGCAAAATCTAGAATGGTAGAACCGACAACATAATCATAGCAAAATTGATTTTAGAATAGAACAGTTCACTGCCGAGATATATATTAGGTGAGTTCAAGGTTTTATTGGCCAGTACGGTGAAGCACGTGGTCATAATCAGTGGACTCTGTGGAAATGTTGGCGAAAAACGAGTCGATTGAATTATGTCGAAGAGTAAATAAGTCGATCGGATGGATTTCACAACGCACAGAAGCTGTGGGTGTACACGAATTTGACTAATTTCCAGGAATCATATACGCAACAGTAAATGATAAGTTATTCCCTGACTTCATAGGACTGAAACCCCTTTCGATTGGAAAGTGGATTATTGAAGAACTAAAAGAACGATTAACAATTCAGTTGAGGTTGGAGTTATGATTGGTAGACGGATCAGGTTTCCACTGTTCAAACACATAAGGCTGCAAGAACTGTTATCATGTACCGAGCATCATTCTTAATCAGGCAGTTAAAAATAAACCAATTACTGACTCTTGTTAACATTATTCATTCAGACGCGCGTTTGGAATCGAGTATACTCGAGGAACAGGGAACTGGTTGTTCAAGTAGCTATGTTATTGGGAGTGACTGAGCACAATACTTAAACTGGTTTGGTACCAGCAACAACACTCCTTCACTAAATGGTAATGATTATTGAACTGCTGGTGCATAGCTTAGCCTTATTCTACCTCATATGAACGGTATTTGTCAAGAAATGTATGGCTATTTCCCTCATTAATTTTTTGATTGGGTGTATGATTTTCTCACCAACTGTGTCTACATTCACATCCCCTTCAGGCTGCAACAAGCACTCAAGCACGAAATCAATAGAATATCTGTCTCCACTAATATGATTTCATTATTTACTGTCCGTCTCCTATCAAACAGTCAGGTCATGTAAATCTGCATTGACATGGTTTCTATTTGTAGACAAGAAAAGTATAAAGTAGTGCACACCAAAGTCAATGTGAGTAAATCTTCTGAACGCTCATATACCCGTAGTTAGTAGGTTCAAGATTTCAAGAATAGGGCTGAGTAGGGTAATAAATTAGTGTCATTCAGTAGCCAGACGTCTTTTAGGGTGAATCGTAAGCGAAAAATAATATGTCGTGGACGATTATAGAGATATTCAGTCAGATGAAATGACCTACTTGCAGAAATTCTAGAAATTGATGATGCATGGTTCGGCACATGGCCTATTCTTGTTTTCATGTGCCTACTCCTGTTTTAATAGGCTGTGAATCCCGTGATTGACCCAACATTTTCAGTACATTATGACTTCTTCCGTAAAGTCTATCTAAATGCGAAACATAGGTTGAGCACTGTGGTAGCGGGTAGTTTTACTCCGAAAACTTGACCAAAACCAGAATATATTCAAATTCCATGCAATGATTATGAGGTTAGACAATTACGTAGGTCAACGTAGTTGACTAGAGTCAATTAGAATAACAAAGTACGAAACTTGGCAAAATCTAGAATGGTAGAACCGACAACATAATCATAGCAAAATTGATTTTAGAATAGAACAGTTCACTGCCGAGATATATATTAGGTGAGTTCAAGGTTTTATTGGCCAGTACGGTGAAGCACGTGGTCATAATCAGTGGACTCTGTGGAAATGTTGGCGAAAAACGAGTCGATTGAATTATGTCGAAGAGTAAATAAGTCGATCGGATGGATTTCACAACGCACAGAAGCTGTGGGTGTACACGAATTTGACTAATTTCCAGGAATCATATACGCAACAGTAAATGATAAGTTATTCCCTGACTTCATAGGACTGAAACCCCTTTCGATTGGAAAGTGGATTATTGAAGAACTAAAAGAACGATTAACAATTCAGTTGAGGTTGGAGTTATGATTGGTAGACGGATCAGGTTTCCACTGTTCAAACACATAAGGCTGCAAGAACTGTTATCATGTACCGAGCATCATTCTTAATCAGGCAGTTAAAAATAAACCAATTACTGACTCTTGTTAACATTATTCATTCAGACGCGCGTTTGGAATCGAGTATACTCGAGGAACAGGGAACTGGTTGTTCAAGTAGCTATGTTATTGGGAGTGACTGAGCACAATACTTAAACTGGTTTGGTACCAGCAACAACACTCCTTCACTAAATGGTAATGATTATTGAACTGCTGGTGCATAGCTTAGCCTTATTCTACCTCATATGAACGGTATTTGTCAAGAAATGTATGGCTATTTCCCTCATTAATTTTTTGATTGGGTGTATGATTTTCTCACCAACTGTGTCTACATTCACATCCCCTTCAGGCTGCAACAAGCACTCAAGCACGAAATCAATAGAATATCTGTCTCCACTAATATGATTTCATTATTTACTGTCCGTCTCCTATCAAACAGTCAGGTCATGTAAATCTGCATTGACATGGTTTCTATTTGTAGACAAGAAAAGTATAAAGTAGTGCACACCAAAGTCAATGTGAGTAAATCTTCTGAACGCTCATATACCCGTAGTTAGTAGGTTCAAGATTTCAAGAATAGGGCTGAGTAGGGTAATAAATTAGTGTCATTCAGTAGCCAGACGTCTTTTAGGGTGAATCGTAAGCGAAAAATAATATGTCGTGGACGATTATAGAGATATTCAGTCAGATGAAATGACCTACTTGCAGAAATTCTAGAAATTGATGATGCATGGTTCGGCACATGGCCTATTCTTGTTTTCATGTGCCTACTCCTGTTTTAATAGGCTGTGAATCCCGTGATTGACCCAACATTTTCAGTACATTATGACTTCTTCCGTAAAGTCTATCTAAATGCGAAACATAGGTTGAGCACTGTGGTAGCGGGTAGTTTTACTCCGAAAACTTGACCAAAACCAGAATATATTCAAATTCCATGCAATGATTATGAGGTTAGACAATTACGTAGGTCAACGTAGTTGACTAGAGTCAATTAGAATAACAAAGTACGAAACTTGGCAAAATCTAGAATGGTAGAACCGACAACATAATCATAGCAAAATTGATTTTAGAATAGAACAGTTCACTGCCGAGATATATATTAGGTGAGTTCAAGGTTTTATTGGCCAGTACGGTGAAGCACGTGGTCATAATCAGTGGACTCTGTGGAAATGTTGGCGAAAAACGAGTCGATTGAATTATGTCGAAGAGTAAATAAGTCGATCGGATGGATTTCACAACGCACAGAAGCTGTGGGTGTACACGAATTTGACTAATTTCCAGGAATCATATACGCAACAGTAAATGATAAGTTATTCCCTGACTTCATAGGACTGAAACCCCTTTCGATTGGAAAGTGGATTATTGAAGAACTAAAAGAACGATTAACAATTCAGTTGAGGTTGGAGTTATGATTGGTAGACGGATCAGGTTTCCACTGTTCAAACACATAAGGCTGCAAGAACTGTTATCATGTACCGAGCATCATTCTTAATCAGGCAGTTAAAAATAAACCAATTACTGACTCTTGTTAACATTATTCATTCAGACGCGCGTTTGGAATCGAGTATACTCGAGGAACAGGGAACTGGTTGTTCAAGTAGCTATGTTATTGGGAGTGACTGAGCACAATACTTAAACTGGTTTGGTACCAGCAACAACACTCCTTCACTAAATGGTAATGATTATTGAACTGCTGGTGCATAGCTTAGCCTTATTCTACCTCATATGAACGGTATTTGTCAAGAAATGTATGGCTATTTCCCTCATTAATTTTTTGATTGGGTGTATGATTTTCTCACCAACTGTGTCTACATTCACATCCCCTTCAGGCTGCAACAAGCACTCAAGCACGAAATCAATAGAATATCTGTCTCCACTAATATGATTTCATTATTTACTGTCCGTCTCCTATCAAACAGTCAGGTCATGTAAATCTGCATTGACATGGTTTCTATTTGTAGACAAGAAAAGTATAAAGTAGTGCACACCAAAGTCAATGTGAGTAAATCTTCTGAACGCTCATATACCCGTAGTTAGTAGGTTCAAGATTTCAAGAATAGGGCTGAGTAGGGTAATAAATTAGTGTCATTCAGTAGCCAGACGTCTTTTAGGGTGAATCGTAAGCGAAAAATAATATGTCGTGGACGATTATAGAGATATTCAGTCAGATGAAATGACCTACTTGCAGAAATTCTAGAAATTGATGATGCATGGTTCGGCACATGGCCTATTCTTGTTTTCATGTGCCTACTCCTGTTTTAATAGGCTGTGAATCCCGTGATTGACCCAACATTTTCAGTACATTATGACTTCTTCCGTAAAGTCTATCTAAATGCGAAACATAGGTTGAGCACTGTGGTAGCGGGTAGTTTTACTCCGAAAACTTGACCAAAACCAGAATATATTCAAATTCCATGCAATGATTATGAGGTTAGACAATTACGTAGGTCAACGTAGTTGACTAGAGTCAATTAGAATAACAAAGTACGAAACTTGGCAAAATCTAGAATGGTAGAACCGACAACATAATCATAGCAAAATTGATTTTAGAATAGAACAGTTCACTGCCGAGATATATATTAGGTGAGTTCAAGGTTTTATTGGCCAGTACGGTGAAGCACGTGGTCATAATCAGTGGACTCTGTGGAAATGTTGGCGAAAAACGAGTCGATTGAATTATGTCGAAGAGTAAATAAGTCGATCGGATGGATTTCACAACGCACAGAAGCTGTGGGTGTACACGAATTTGACTAATTTCCAGGAATCATATACGCAACAGTAAATGATAAGTTATTCCCTGACTTCATAGGACTGAAACCCCTTTCGATTGGAAAGTGGATTATTGAAGAACTAAAAGAACGATTAACAATTCAGTTGAGGTTGGAGTTATGATTGGTAGACGGATCAGGTTTCCACTGTTCAAACACATAAGGCTGCAAGAACTGTTATCATGTACCGAGCATCATTCTTAATCAGGCAGTTAAAAATAAACCAATTACTGACTCTTGTTAACATTATTCATTCAGACGCGCGTTTGGAATCGAGTATACTCGAGGAACAGGGAACTGGTTGTTCAAGTAGCTATGTTATTGGGAGTGACTGAGCACAATACTTAAACTGGTTTGGTACCAGCAACAACACTCCTTCACTAAATGGTAATGATTATTGAACTGCTGGTGCATAGCTTAGCCTTATTCTACCTCATATGAACGGTATTTGTCAAGAAATGTATGGCTATTTCCCTCATTAATTTTTTGATTGGGTGTATGATTTTCTCACCAACTGTGTCTACATTCACATCCCCTTCAGGCTGCAACAAGCACTCAAGCACGAAATCAATAGAATATCTGTCTCCACTAATATGATTTCATTATTTACTGTCCGTCTCCTATCAAACAGTCAGGTCATGTAAATCTGCATTGACATGGTTTCTATTTGTAGACAAGAAAAGTATAAAGTAGTGCACACCAAAGTCAATGTGAGTAAATCTTCTGAACGCTCATATACCCGTAGTTAGTAGGTTCAAGATTTCAAGAATAGGGCTGAGTAGGGTAATAAATTAGTGTCATTCAGTAGCCAGACGTCTTTTAGGGTGAATCGTAAGCGAAAAATAATATGTCGTGGACGATTATAGAGATATTCAGTCAGATGAAATGACCTACTTGCAGAAATTCTAGAAATTGATGATGCATGGTTCGGCACATGGCCTATTCTTGTTTTCATGTGCCTACTCCTGTTTTAATAGGCTGTGAATCCCGTGATTGACCCAACATTTTCAGTACATTATGACTTCTTCCGTAAAGTCTATCTAAATGCGAAACATAGGTTGAGCACTGTGGTAGCGGGTAGTTTTACTCCGAAAACTTGACCAAAACCAGAATATATTCAAATTCCATGCAATGATTATGAGGTTAGACAATTACGTAGGTCAACGTAGTTGACTAGAGTCAATTAGAATAACAAAGTACGAAACTTGACAAAATCTAGAATGGTAGACGTTACCAAGGTTATAAGTGTAGATAAACGCTCAGCCATTGCGTTGCATACCGTCATATAGAAAAAACACGTGTTGGGGTGAGACAGAGTGACAGTTCATAAAACTAAGTTAGTGGGGAACAGAGAGATGGATAACCGAAGCTTTGTTTATCGAATTAACATGGAACACATGCAAGAGGAAAGATTCGCCACCTATTCCAGGTGTTCTGAATCTCTTACTGCCCACATGACAAATGAAGGGGAAGAAAAGGAACTAAGAGGCATGGTGTAAATAATCTGGAATAGGTTACCTCAGACATGAATATGAACAATGAATTCTGTTATTGATGTCGTCGAATGGATGGTATTATTTTAGTGTGCGCAATACCCAAGGAACAAAAGATGAGAAATACAACTACCCGCTACCACAGTGCTCAACCTATGTTTCGCATTTAGATAGACTTTACGGAAGAAGTCATAATGTACTGAAAATGTTGGGTCAATCACGGGATTCACAGCCTATTAAAACAGGAGTAGGCACATGAAAACAAGAATAGGCCATGTGCCGAACCATGCATCATCAATTTCTAGAATTTCTGCAAGTAGGTCATTTCATCTGACTGAATATCTCTAAAATCGTCCACAGGACTTGTAGTGACATTTCGCACAAATGATTAATCATCTATTTTGAACTCAGGACACAATAAGTTGGACTGACTAACCTGATCTACAAAATCGCTAGGGATTATTGTGGGTCACCACGTTGAGGAATTTGGTAGAACAGCATTAAAGCTTCTAAAGGAACATAAGTTAGCTGTCAAATGTCATAATTTGAAGTTAAGCATGTTGATAGTCTGTGACAACCAAAACCACGCGTCCTACTAGGATAACTTAGGAATACCTGAGTCTGCGAACACGAAGGCAGTCAAACAATTTTTGAAAACCTGATGTGCAAACGAGTAACTAATAATTCACTCTGTTGACCTGCATGTAATATATATTAACCTGTTTGAATCAAGTAAATGGCAGTAATCAAAGCTAGAGTCAGAAAGTCAGCCATTTATTTTCAGCATATAGCCATACACTCACCTATCGACTTGAAAGACCAAATTCAGGCAAAGCAGCACTTTGAAACTATTCATGTACAATCGATTGCATTGCTTCCTAATGAAATTCTAATGCATTGATGACTATGTCAAGCGTGACACTGATCGTTTGAAGACTGAAACTGTTGCTCAAAAATCAACTCAACGTGAAACTTCACATGATAAATAAAAATGCTCTTTAGAAAAGACTGACAAATTTAAACCATTTATGTTTGAACAGAATTACATTCGGTGAAAGGACAAACCTGCATGCCAAAAGTACATTTGAGGGTGAAAAGTATTTGAGAAGAATGAATGCATATTAAGAAGGAAGTCATGCGAGTACTCGCGTAGACTTTTGCCAATACTCAATAACTGTCAGGCTACGTTCTTTTTCACCACTCATTGTGGGCTTGTTAATTCTCTGGTTGCTCTCCAAGAACCTGAAATATTGGCGGTAAAACTGTCAGTCTACACCTGAATGCTGTTTTAAGATGCAACCTAAATGACTCAGAGGTAACACTGCTTCTACTGCACCGATTACATATCCTCTATGGAGCTTGATCTTTTACAATGATTTGGCAATAGAATAATGGAAGATTTTGCAAGTACATTTTCTGATGGACTTTCACTTGCTTCGAACGAGCAATCGATCAAATCGCGTAAGAAAAAAACGCTAATTTATATCGGTTGGTAGAATATTCAGAATAGAGAAGGAATATACTCATATGTACAAAGGAGCAGTTGTGATTATTAGGCCTATACTACTTAGCTCCTCAATTGCATGTGGATAGGAATAACGCGTTTATCATGTGTTAAGAGCGAACTTTGGTGAAGTTACTAAGCTCAGTATATCTGCATGGTGTGAGCTGAAGCGGTCAACGTCAACATGTGAAAAAAAAATCTTCTCAAGCATTGACTTCCAATACTAACGAAACGAGAAGTCATCAAACGAGTGGAGCGATGAAACCGAATGTAATCAGAAGGTGTCGATTGAACGTAGACATAATCACCGTCAAGACGAAAAGATGTTCATTCAGCTGCAAGCACAAGTGACAGGTGACGTAGTGGTGTCGAAATCCCCAACGTCTTTAAACAAGGAAATCTGTCTAGCAAGAATAATATATTTTGGTACTCAATGTTGAGAATCAAAGCAGAGATTGCTTCGGACCTGAGTTTCGTACTTCTTCCTTCCTTATTTTGCAAGTAAAAGGAAACTGTTGCATAGCTATTTATTCAAACCTGCATCACCCTTTAAAATATTCATACAACAACTGACAAACTGTAGCTCTGGGTTGCATACAATAGTTGATCGCGAGCTGGCAACCAGTGAATTCATTTAGTCACTGGTATTTATTATTATTATTATTAGTCCCTTGGGTTCCTAGTGGAACATAGGGCTTCAGTAGCACGTCCCCATTTCATCCTGTTCTCTGAGATCTTTTGAACCTGGTCCCACGACAGCCCACAAGCTCTCATTTCCTCCTCGCACGACCTCCTCCATGTCACACTCGGACGTCCAACTCGTCGCTTCCCATGGGGATTCCACGCGAGCAACTGGCCTGACGCGTGATGTCCTCAGTCGGCCTTCTCAGTGCATGGCCAATCCATCTCCACTTCTTCCTGCATATTTGTTGCGTGATAGGTTCTTCGTTGGTTCGTTCCCAGAGTTCTGTAGTGCACCTTCCTGGCACCAAAATATAACTAGGGCTAAAATAAATAGTTTAAATTAAATTAACTAAATAAATCTCTAGCTTGCCTCCGGATGCTTAGGGTGTTTTAAGTTTTGTTTTAACGAGCATGCATCCGAGCAGGCTTGGACGCCATTTTTGCGCTCCATTGTGCTGATCACCACGCACGTACTCCGAGTCCCTAGTTCAGCCTTACAAGCCAGATAAGTTGATTAAACTTTTCCCTCATTCATTATTATAACATTTACCTTAAATACATAGCTCCTTTAAATACATTGCGTATCAGTTCTTTTGATTTGTGTTTTGTTACCAGTACTTACACGTTAGGTAAAGTACTGGTTAAGCAGGTACTAGAGCACATCAAATTAAGTAGGGTTGATCAAACGTTACGGAATTGTAACACGCATCCCTACAAAAATTGGTGAGCCCGAGTATCACTTCTTATTTTGTCTAGTACCTTTGTTCTCTTGCGTTGATTTGTCTGGCCTAATTTTGTTTTTGGCACGTCTAGCGTTTTTTTAATATTATTGCACTCCTCATTGGTTATTTTTGCATTGTAATTTTTTTATTATCACTATCGTGCCTCGTTAATTCCCTGATCAATGGCGGATAACGACTCGACTGCGCAGATGGCCATAACCCTCCAGCTTCCCACCTTCTGGGCCCACAGACCATCTGCATGGTTCTCCCATGTGGAAGCTCAGTTTGCCTTGAGACACATTCAATCACAAGAAACTAAGTCCAACTTAGTCATCGTCAGCTTACCGGAAAATGTGATTGAAGACGTGTCAGATGTGCTAGATGACCCAGCACCGAATCTTTACGATCGCCTCAAAACCGCCCTCATCAAACGTGTTGCACTTACTGACCAGCAGAAAGTGCAAGAACTTTTCAGGGATGTGCATCTGGGTGATCGCAAGCCGACGCAACTGCTTCGTCAGATGAAGCAGCTGATTGCTGACTTCAACATTGATGAAGCATTTCTCAAGCAACTGTGGTTACAGAGGTTACCACAGTCGGTTCAAGGGATCCTCGCACCCTTCCATAAGTGCCCCTTAATAGAGTTGGCGGAAGCGGCTGACAGAGCTGTGGATGCTACGAAACCCAACACTAGTATCTCAGCTGCACTGTCTACTGCCACGGATTCGTTCAAAAATCCTCCCTCGGCTGTTGAGCCAACAAGTTTCGATGTTATAGCTCACATCTCAAAATTGTATGAAGAGTTGTGCAGCATCAGGAACGAAATGCGGTCTGGTAGTTCTTACAAAGGTCGCACGTCTCGCTCGCCCAACAGGTCTGCCTCCCGTACCGATAGCAGACGTTCCAAATCGCGACAATCCCAACCCAGGTTGTGCTGGTACCATAAACGTTATGGTGCCAATGCAAAAAAAAGCACTCGACCTTGCACCTTCGAGGCTAACCAGGCGGGAAACGTGTGAGCCAGCACGTGACGGCGACTAACGTCGCTGGCGAGCCACTTCCATGTCGCCTCTTCTTCGTCACTGATCGACATTCTGGGATACGCTTCCTAGTTGACACTGGGGCAGAAGCTAGCGTCATCCCACCTACGAAGGAAGAGCGTCTGCGGCCAATGTCTCTGCAACTTCGTGCCGCCAACGGTTCGCCCATCACAACCTATGGTCGGAGATTCCTCGATCTCAACCTTGGATTGCGTCGTCCCTTTCGTTGGGTTTTCATAGTGGCAGATGTGACCACCGGCATTATTGGTATGGATCTCTTGCAGCACTATCAGCTGCTGGTAGATGCTGGCAAGCATAAGTTGATAGATTCTACCACAACACTCTCTGTTTCCGGTATAGTCACAAAGACGCCGCCCCTCAGTCCCGTGTACTGCACGACGGACGCTTCTAGTCCCTATGCGTCTATCATTCAGTCCTTTCCGGATGTCTTTAAGCCAAGTCGTTGTGTCCCTTGTGTGACTTCGAACGTTTCTCATCACATAACGACGACTGGCCCTCCAGTATTTGCGAAACCACGGCGATTATCCCCGGAGAAACTGCGTGCTGTAAAAGCCGAGTTCGAACACATGCTTGAAATGGGAATAATCAGACCATCCAACAGTCCATGGTCTTCACCCTTGCATGTGGTACCCAAGAACAATGGCATGGACTGGAGGCCTTGTGGTGACTACCGAAGGCTCAACGCTAAAACGATTCCAGATCGTTACCCAGTCCCTCACATTCACGACTTGACTGCATCTTTAAAAGGCTCGGTTATCTTCAGTAAGCTTGACTTGACGCGTGCATATCATCAGATCCCGGTTCATCCTGATGATGTTCCCAAGACAGCCGTCATTACACCGTTTGGTCTTTTTGAGTTCCTCCGTATGCCTTTTGGTCTTCGCAATGCAGCACAAACCTTCCAACGTTTTATTCACGATGTTTTACGTGGACTCGATTTCGCCTATGCCTACCTAGACGATATACTAATCGCTAGTCCAGACGAAGACACCATTTAACCACTTGAAACAGGTTTTCGCCAGACTGTCAGAGCATTCGATGACAGTCAACCTGGCCAAATGCCAAATTGGCGTTCGTTCACTAAAATTTTTGGGACACGTTATCGACGAGCAAGGCATTCGCCCACTACCTGAAAAGGTACAGGCGATCCAAGACTTCCCAGTCCCAGCGTCACTTAAAGCTCTGCGTGTGTTTTTGGGTATGGTGAGCTATTATCGTCGCTTCATTCCCCAATGTGCACACATTTTGACTGCACTGACCGACCTGCTGAAAAGTAAATGTAAAACTTTCAGCTTGACTCCGGAGGCACTAGAAGCATTTCGCAAGATCAAAACCGCAATAGCAGACGCCACGATGCTGGTGCATCAAGACGTAAACCTACCTCTCAGCATTGCGGTTGACGCCTCTAACACGGCCATTGGAGCTGTGTTGCAACAACTTTCGGATCACACTTGGATCCCAGTTGCATTCTTCTCCGGAAGTTATCCACCTGCGAAATGCGGTACAGCACTTTCGGCAGGGAACTGCTCGCCATATATGCCTCAGTGAAACATTTTCGTCATTTTGTGGAAGGTCGTGACTTCATCATCTTTACCGACCATAAACCTCTGACGTATGCCTTACACACCACTACTGACAGATATTCACCGCGTGAATTACGTCACCTAGATTATATTTCGCAATTCACGTCGGACATCCGTCATATTTCTGGTGTGAATAACCCTGTCGCGGACGCACTGTCTCGCGTTTGCACCACTACTTTGCCTCGAGCAGTCGACTTACGGAAGATTGCCGAACTTCAGGATTCAGACGAGGAGATTGGAAAAACTTCAACACTCATCCTCTCTGAAGATACAGCGTTACCGCTCCTGAACAGTGAAGTGTCAATATTGTGCGACACCTCCACAGGCACACCCAGACCCTTGCCGCCGGACTCCCTAACAGACTCGTTTAGTCGCGCGTATCCTGAACCTTCTAAAAGAGCCACGTCTAGTAACACTGATCCAGTAACCTCTACACGTGCTGGGAGGCGTGTACATTGGCCCAAGCGATACGCCGAGTTCGTTAATTAGCCCCAGAGCAACTTCACACTTGGTGAATTCGGAGTTTCAACTACTTTGTCGTGGCATACACTTTCAATGCGTTTTCATACCTAAAGTTTTCAAAAGTCATGTTTACTACTTTGCAAACAGTTTTTTTTTCAAAAAAAAAGAAAAGAAAAATCAAAAATACAATTTAAATTCCGAAAACTTTTTTTGGTTGGTTATTATTTTTTTTTCTGTACTCCTCCCACTTCGAATTGTTTGGTTTTCCTTTTCTTAGCACTCTAATGTCCCATTTCTTTCTTCTTGCAGAACCTAGAAAATGCGTTGAAAATTGGATACAATTGGCCGCTGACGATGCTACTTGGATCGTTCTTCGGTTCTCTTTGTACCAATTTCCCCCTGTACACTCCCCGGTAGATTAAGAAGCAATAGGGAAAAGTAGACGGAGGCTTTGGGTCACCTTCCACCACTGCGAGAAGGGTTGCGTCTAGACGCAAAGTTATCTTACCTCGTAGGTGTGCATAGTTGCACTAGCTTCGGAGACCCACACGTCACCTACTCCATCACCAATATGGAAAGGTGTTGCGTGTCCGCCTCGCAGTCGCCTCCTAGGATCGAAGGTTGCCGGTATCCCAACAACCTTCTAGGAGGGGGATAACCTGTAGTGCACCTTCCTGGCACCAAAATATAACTAGGGCTAAAATAAATAGTTTAAATTAAATTAACTAAATAAATCTCTAGCTTGCCTCCGGATGCTTAGGGTGTTTTAAGTTTTGTTTTAACGAGCATGCATCCGAGCAGGCTTGGACGCCATTTTTGCGCTCCATTGTGCTGATCACCACGCACGTACTCCGAGTCCCTAGTTCAGCCTTACAAGCCAGATAAGTTGATTAAACTTTTCCCTCATTCATTATTATAACATTTACCTTAAATACATAGCTCCTTTAAATACATTGCGTATCAGTTCTTTTGATTTGTGTTTTGTTACCAGTACTTACACGTTAGGTAAAGTACTGGTTAAGCAGGTACTAGAGCACATCAAATAAAGTAGGGTTGGTCAATCGTTACGGAATTGTAACATGCATCCCTACAGTTCCTTGTTGCTTATTTTTTCTGGCCATCTGATCATCAGCAGCGAGCGTAAGCAGTTGTTGATTAATGTCTGTAGTTTATTGGAAATACCTTTCGTGACGCGCCAAGTCTCTGAGCCATACAAGAGCACTGACTTGACGTTGGTGTTGAAAATCCGTATCTTGTTCCACATGCTGAGTGCAGAAGATCTCCACACTGGTTTCAGGCTAATGAACGCCTGTCTTGCTTTTCCGATTCTGACTTTGACACCCTCGTCCGTCCCGCCTGTAGTTGAAACAGTGCTTCCTAGATAAGTGAAGGAGGTTACTTCCTTTAAGTTTCTCCCGTTGACGGTGATTGGAGTTTGTTGTTGTTGTTGATGGTGGTGGTGCGGTATCTTCATCACCTCTGTCTTCTCTATATTCACTTGAAGTCCCATCTTCGCTGCCTCTTCTATCAACTTGTTAGTTTTTGCCTGCAGATCTTCAAGTTTATGTGACATTAGGCACAAATCATCGGCGAAATCCAAGTCTTCTAGGTTCTTTTCCGTCGTCCAGCGTATCCCCCTCTTCTCGCTGCCTACTGTTTGCTGCATGATCCAGTCCACTACAATAAGGAATATCATGGGGGATAGTAGGCAACCTTGTTTCACTCCTGTCTTCACTTCAAAAGCCTCACTGAGCTTCCCATTGTGAATTACTTGGCATGTGACATCTTCATATAGTTGTTGAATGAGGCGGATAATGGTTTGCGGTACTCCGTAGTATTGAAGCAGTTTCTAAATTACTTCTCGGTCGACGCTGTCAAAGGCCTTCTCAAAGTCGATGAAGTTGAGGTAGAGAGCTGATTGCCATTCTATGCTCTGTTCTATGATGATGCGAAGCGTTGCAATCTAGTCTGCACATGATTTGTACTTCCTGAAGCCTGCCTGTTCCGGTCGCAGTTTTGAATCCAGTGCATCTTTAAGCCTCTCCAGGATGATGCGGCTTAATATTTTACTTGGGGTGGACAGGAGAGTGATTCCGCGCCAGTTCTTGCAAGCACTGAGGTCTCCTTTCTTCGGCAGTTTGACAAGGTAACCCTTCTTCCAATCGTCAGGTACCTTCTCTTCCTTCCACACCTTCTGCAATAGTGGTGTGAGCATGTCTGCTGTTGTCTCCGTATCTGTTCTCAGTGCTTCTGGCGGTATTCCATCTGGTCCTGCTGCTTTCCCGCATTTCAGTAGCTTTATGGCGTTCAGGACTTCCATTTTCGTTGGGGGATTAATGTTCACTTGTAATTCAGCGGCTGCAGGTGGTATTTGTGGACGAAGTGCAGGTGGTGGTCGATTCAAGAGCTTCTTGAAGTGGTCAGCCCATCGTTTCCTTTGTTTCTCTTCTTTCGTAATTAAATTTCCTTCTTCATCTTTCATTGGTTTCATCTGTGTTGGTCTCTTCCCTGATAGCAACCTGGTTATTTGATACAATGTCGTCAGGTCTCTCTTACCTGCAGCCTGTTCTGCTTCACTTGCCAGTGTTTCGTAGAAGTGTCTTTTGTCTTTGCGTGCACTCTTCTTCACTTCTTTGTCCAGTGCTTTATACATTGTGCTCAGTTCCTCTTGTCGTTGAGCATCCTTGCACTGGTTTATCTTCTGCTTCACCATCCTCCTCTCCTCTATCAGCTTCCAGGTATCCGTCGAGATCCATTCCTTGTCTTCTTTCTTCTTCCTTCCTAATACTGTTGTGCAGGTTTCTTTCCACATAGCTTTCAAAGACTTCCAGTGTTCTTCCACACAGGTTTCTTCAGGGATGTTCCTCGATGTCTCCCATTTTGTCTTGATGGCTGCCTTGAAGATCTCCTTTGTAGTTTCATCCTTCAGTTTCCGAGTGTTGTACTTGAATTGAGGTCTATCACCAGCTTCCTTGAAGGCTTTTAACTTGATTTGGAAGGTTCCTTGCACTAGATAGTGGTCTGAACCTACATCTGCTCCTCTTCTTGACCTTGTGTTAAGTAGACTGCATCTCCATTTTCTCGAGATTGAGATAAAGTCGATTTGATTTTTAGTGTCCATCTGGTGAAATCCATGTCGCTTTGTGGATATCTTTGTGCCTGAACACACTGCCTCCAATCACCAAATTGTTGAATGCGCAGAATTCTGCAAACAATTCTCCATTCTCATTCATTTCACCTAGCGCCTCTCGACCCATGGTTAGTTCTCTTCCCGTGTTGTCCCCTCCCAGTTTGGCATTCATGTCGCCCATTAGAATTTTGATATCGCCAACTGACGTCTTGTCCAGTGTTGATTGAAGTTGTCTGTAGAATTCCTCCTTTTCCTCTCGCTCTGCATTATTTGTAGGTGCATAACATTGCATGATTGTGACCTTCCTTCTTTTTGAGTTGAATCTTGCTGTCATGATCCTGGAGGAGATTGGTTCCCACTGCATGAGAGCCTTCGATGCTGTTGGGGACATCATGATAGCCACTCCCTCAGTGTGCTTGTGGTTGTCGTCTGGGTGACAATATCGGAGTAGATTATTGATTCTCCAGTTGACAGTTTGGAGAGTCCACTCCCATTCCATCTGCTTTCGCAAATCCCAAGCACTTCGATGTGATACCTTCTCATCTCCTTTGCAATCTGGGCTGCCTTACTGGGTTCAAACATGGTGCGGACATTCCATGTCCCCACGTTCACTTTCGCTTTCATCGAGAGAAGACACATCGGCCAATTGGCTTCCCGAAGTCAGGCTTTCACCAACTGGCGTCATTTCGCCTCTCCGATTCCAGCGGGGAATAAGTTTGTTTTCATTTTTTATATTTTGTTTGTGCTTTGAAGTTTGTTTAGCGGTTAGATTTGTTTTACGGGGAAGGGTTGCTAGCCCTATGCCAAACCTTCCCTCTTTACCCAGGCTTAGGACCGGCTAGTAACTAGTGAATTAGTTAACCAGGCGAGTCAATCCATCAATATTGTCATGTGGCCACACATTCCAGATTTTCATAAAAATAGCAGCCAGGTGGATTGAGTCACAACTCCAACCTCTTCGTTAACCAATTCACTGGAAATCACGTATGCATAGTCTCCAATATGGTACAGCAGTTGATTCTCTTTGTGCAGCTCTATTGAAGATGGTATATTAGTCAACGTTGAAGTTTCTCTTCCTGAGTATCAAGTCCTACAGAGGGATGAATTACTAGAATATCCATAAACCTCAGCTGAAAACATTGGCACTACGGATGATGTTTGTGGGCAACATTATTTCCCCGGTTATAGACTGTTGAAACTTGTGGAACTTGACCTAGCTCGACACGAACATTTATCACTTTAACTAACAGGTGTGATAACCACTGACACTCGTAATGACTACATCAACGTATTTAAGAACAAACTAGGTTTTGGCACTTCCACTGAGTGTAGATATTCTCAAACAGGATATTGCATTTAAAGTTACACTGAAAATGGCACAATGTGAGGTTGACATGTGGCTTGTGATAAATCAAAGCCGATGCATTTTCATTGGCATATGTAATGTATGTAGTATTGAAATATGAAGTTGTTCTCACTTCTTTATCCATTTCTCCTTGTAGGTAAGCAGAAGCTGAGGATGAAGGTTAGAAACAAAATATGCTTGATACGATGACATATGTAAATTAAACTTCGTGTTGGAATTATCGTGTGTCTGACATGTGATCACAGAGTTTGCATGTCTTCATCACTGAGACCTAACTAGACGATTTTTTAATTTATAATTACACAATTCGTTCTTATTGATGATTGCTGAATATGAGCATATAGCATTGTATCGCCTTTCACAAAGTTCACTTTACTGTTTCGTGCAGCCTGACACTATTCAGTCCATCGTAAGAGTTTTTGTCCTCAATTTGAGTTGATTATTGCATTTATGCCATTTGCTGTAGTCGTTATCAAACGTTTCCATTATAGTTAACCAAATTATTGTGAACGTGTCAGCTTGAGGACTGATACACCTATTATAAACATTCATTTTCAAATACTTTTGCAGGGGACGTTTGATTTATAGGAAACGACACGTTAATGTCTTTCCTCATGTTCCTCGATGATGAAATATCTTTTTGTGAGCAAGTAGATGTGAAGTTAGGTGCAACATATCATAATGTTTGTCTCAGCATTGCTCCACCCTACATTTCCAAGAATCATCAACCACCTTTCTGATTTGAAACGGACGCCAATCAAGCCACGCTAGACCTGCAATACAGCCTCCTGTAGGCATTCTATCACACTTCAGAATATTTATTCAACGAACATTGTTGATGATATTCAGCCAGTAATCGTGCATTTCCCAACTGAGTTTTACGTCATAGATGTGTGGACAAACTATCGTTTAGATTGCCACCGAAATCTTACTGGCTACACAGAATGACTTAATTTTTCATTTTCTACAAACTACAAGTGATCGTGTATTCATCAGTATCAATGCAGATTCTCGAATGCCTAGAGTGTTTCAAAACTTTCCTCTGGAAGGCACCTCCTGTGGAATAGTGCACCAGTGTAAAAACAGTATCCATAAAATATCGGCTGTTCGTCGGTTAAAAGTAGCTGGTTATCAGTGTGGCAGGTCATGCACTACACTCCTTCAGGTAACTTTCACATTCAGTAATGCATTCATGACAGGTTGGTTATTCTGTGAGAAATGCTGATTAAGTCATTTGGCTGACTGGCTGTCAACACATCTCCAGCCATTCAGATTATCATCCTGCATTTGAAGACCATAGTAGTTGAACTGTTCTCAGGGGAACAGCAACTTCGAAATAGAAACAACTAAGTCAGGTGTTCTGATAGACATTGATACTGTAATTGGAAATTTGTAGGACTTACTCATCAGGAAGAATGAAGCAATGTGAATCAGAATTGAAATGGTTATTAAAAGGTATCGATTTGAAATCATGTTCGGTTATATGAAGGCTGGATGTCATGAGCTTAAATAGTTAGGTAAATCTCACTGCACACAAGAACTATTAGTGCAAAAGAAGCAAGCATGAAATATCGCATCAGAAAGCATCTGATTCGAAACATACAAAGTTTCTGGTAATTAGTTTCCTTTCCGTGTGGTGTGAAAACCTGATTTCCATCATTGATGTCAGTTGGAATATGACCTGGTTGCTCAAATACAAGCCTTTGTAGTATATCCACGTTGTCTTAAAATCTGGAGAAAATGTAGCTCAATTGAAACCTATATTTTCGCAAAACGTCGTTAGTAGGATAGAAAGTAATGTAGTTTTTTCATTTCCCCTGGTTTTGTTTACACATGACATGGTATCCAGTAGATAGATGTATCATGTGAGTTCAAGAAAATTGCATGTCAGTTAAAAGTTCGCTCCGACATGTGTGTAAATTTTCCGGTATTTTATGCACCCTTTTGGAAATGTTAACTTACAATATCTGTCGGTTTATTTGAGTAACTGGCCTTCAAGTCTGATTTCTTGAGTGATTCGGAATGCTGAATGCCTTATGTTGACTCTAATAGTGTAAACTGACACTCTGCGTAACAATACTGATATGACAGGAGAGTGATTCCATACACTAGCTAAGGTTTGGAGTGAATACATATCACCTGAAAGCAAAATCGTAATTACTATCTGTGCGCTCGAAATGGTTAGCAAGGAGTGTTTTCAGACTAGGTTTCATATGTATATATGTGCATGTGTTCATGAACAATTTATTTCAAGTTTCTTCTCCCTAAATCATAAACTAATACAACCGGGTTTATTGTTCAAGAATACAGAATGTACAAAATATGTGAAGATGTACGTTGAACTTTGCTATCAAAGTAAATTGATAATACGAAGCTTCTGGGGTAAATAAGTAACAAATTGGTGCGGGGCAATCAAGGAAATAAAAATCTTGTGAATTAACCGGTAATTTGGAAACGCGTTGTGATGAAGGAAGAAATCACTAGTGATCATTATAGTCCCCGACACCATAATGATAGCAAAATTGATTTTAGAATAGAACAGTTCACTGCCGAGATATATATTAGGTGAGTTCAAGGTTTTATTGGCCAGTACGGTGAAGCACGTGGTCATAATCAGTGGACTCTGTGGAAATGTTGGCGAAAAACGAGTCGATTGAATTATGTCGAAGAGTAAATAAGTCGATCGGATGGATTTCACAACGCACAGAAGCTGTGGGTGTACACGAATTTGACTAATTTCCAGGAATCATATACGCAACAGTAAATGATAAGTTATTCCCTGACTTCATAGGACTGAAACCCCTTTCGATTGGAAAGTGGATTATTGAAGAACTAAAAGAACGATTAACAATTCAGTTGAGGTTGGAGTTATGATTGGTAGACGGATCAGGTTTCCACTGTTCAAACACATAAGGCTGCAAGAACTGTTATCATGTACCGAGCATCATTCTTAATCAGGCAGTTAAAAATAAACCAATTACTGACTCTTGTTAACATTATTCATTCAGACGCGCGTTTGGAATCGAGTATACTCGAGGAACAGGGAACTGGTTGTTCAAGTAGCTATGTTATTGGGAGTGACTGAGCACAATACTTAAACTGGTTTGGTACCAGCAACAACACTCCTTCACTAAATGGTAATGATTATTGAACTGCTGGTGCATAGCTTAGCCTTATTCTACCTCATATGAACGGTATTTGTCAAGAAATGTATGGCTATTTCCCTCATTAATTTTTTGATTGGGTGTATGATTTTCTCACCAACTGTGTCTACATTCACATCCCCTTCAGGCTGCAACAAGCACTCAAGCACGAAATCAATAGAATATCTGTCTCCACTAATATGATTTCATTATTTACTGTCCGTCTCCTATCAAACAGTCAGGTCATGTAAATCTGCATTGACATGGTTTCTATTTGTAGACAAGAAAAGTATAAAGTAGTGCACACCAAAGTCAATGTGAGTAAATCTTCTGAACGCTCATATACCCGTAGTTAGTAGGTTCAAGATTTCAAGAATAGGGCTGAGTAGGGTAATAAATTAGTGTCATTCAGTAGCCAGACGTCTTTTAGGGTGAATCGTAAGCGAAAAATAATATGTCGTGGACGATTATAGAGATATTCAGTCAGATGAAATGACCTACTTGCAGAAATTCTAGAAATTGATGATGCATGGTTCGGCACATGGCCTATTCTTGTTTTCATGTGCCTACTCCTGTTTTAATAGGCTGTGAATCCCGTGATTGACCCAACATTTTCAGTACATTATGACTTCTTCCGTAAAGTCTATCTAAATGCGAAACATAGGTTGAGCACTGTGGTAGCGGGTAGTTTTACTCCGAAAACTTGACCAAAACCAGAATATATTCAAATTCCATGCAATGATTATGAGGTTAGACAATTACGTAGGTCAACGTAGTTGACCAGAGTCAATTAGAATAACAAAGTACGAAACTTGACAAAATCTAGAATGGTAGACGTTACCAAGGTTATAAGTGTAGATAAACGCTCAGCCATTGCGTTGCATACTGTCATATAGAAAAAACACGTGATGGGGTGAGACAGAGTGACAGTTCATAAAACTAACTTAGTGGGGAACAGAGAGATGGATAACCGAAGCTTTGTTTATCGAATTAACATGGAACACATGCAAGAGGAAAGATTCGCCACCTATTCCAGGTGTTCTGAATCTCTTACTGCCCACATGACAAATGAAGGGGAAGAAAAGGAACTAAGAGGCATGGTGTAAATAATCTGGAATAGGTTACCTCAGACATGAATATGAACAATGAATTCTGTTATTGATGTCGTCGAATGGATGGTATTATTTTAGTGTGCGCAATACGCATGGAAACTTCGCCTGGTTAACTAATTCACTAGTTACTAGCCGGTCCTAAGCCTGGGTAAAGAGGGAAGGTTTGGCATAGGGCTAGCAACCCTTCCCCGTAAAACAAATCTAACCGCTAAACAAACTTCAAAGCACAAACAAAATATAAAAAATGAAAACAAACTTATTCCCCGCTGGAATCGGAGAGGCGAAATGACGCCAGTTGGTGAAAGCCTGACTTCGGGAAGCCAATTGGCCGATGTGTCTTCTCTCGATGAAAGCGAAAGTGAACGTGGGGACATGGAATGTCCGCACCATGTTTGAACCCAGTAAGGCAGCCCAGATTGCAAAGGAGATGAGAAGGTATCACATCGAAGTGCTTGGGATTTGCGAAAGCAGATGGAATGGGAGTGGACTCTCCAAACTGTCAACTGGAGAATCAATAATCTACTCCGGTCACCCAGACGACAACCACAAGCACACTGAGGGAGTGGCTATCATGATGTCCCCAACAGCATCGAAGGCTCTCATGCAGTGGGAACCAATCTCCTCCAGGATCATGACAGCAAGATTCAACTCAAAAAGAAGGAAGGTCACAATCATGCAATGTTATGCACCTACAAATAATGCAGAGCGAGAGGAAAAGGAGGAATTCTACAGACAACTTCAATCAACACTGGACAAGACGTCAGTTGGCGATATCAAAATTCTAATGGGCGACATGAATGCCAAACTGGGAGGGGACAACACGGGAAGAGAACTAACCATGGGTCGAGAGGCGCTAGGTGAAATGAATGAGAATGGAGAATTGTTTGCAGAATTCTGCGCATTCAACAATTTGGTGATTGGAGGCAGTGTGTTCAGGCACAAAGATATCCACAAAGCGACATGGATTTCACCAGATGGACACACTAAAAATCAAATCGACTTTATCTCAATCTCGAGAAAATGGAGATGCAGTCTACTTAACACAAGGTCAAGAAGAGGAGCAGATGTAGGTTCAGACCACTATCTAGTGCAAGGAACCTTCCAAATCAAGTTAAAAGCCTTCAAGGAAGCTGGTGATAGACCTCAATTCAAGTACAACACTCGGAAACTGAAGGATGAAACTACAAAGGAGATCTTCAAGGCAGCCATCAAGACAAAATGGGAGACATCGAGGAACATCCCTGAAGAAACCTGTGTGGAAGAACACTGGAAGTCTTTGAAAGCTATGTGGAAAGAAACCTGCACAACAGTATTAGGAAGGAAGAAGAAAGAAGACAAGGAATGGATCTCGACGGATACCTGGAAGCTGATAGAGGAGAGGAGGATGGTGAAGCAGAAGATAAACCAGTGCAAGGATGCTCAACGACAAGAGGAACTGAGCACAATGTATAAAGCACTGGACAAAGAAGTGAAGAAGAGTGCACGCAAAGACAAAAGACACTTCTACGAAACACTGGCAAGTGAAGCAGAACAGGCTGCAGGTAAGAGAGACCTGACGACATTGTATCAAATAACCAGGTTGCTATCAGGGAAGAGACCAACACAGATGAAACCAATGAAAGATGAAGAAGGAAATTTAATTACGAAAGAAGAGAAACAAAGGAAACGATGGGCCGACCACTTCAAGAAGCTCTTGAATCGACCACCACCTGCACTTCGTCCACAAATACCACCTGCAGCCGCTGAATTACAAGTGAACATTAATCCCCCAACGAAAATGGAAGTCCTGAACGCCATAAAGCTACTGAAATGCGGGAAAGCAGCAGGACCAGATGGAATACCGCCAGAAGCACTGAGAACAGATACGGAGACAACAGCAGACATGCTCACACCACTATTGCAGAAGGTGTGGAAGGAAGAGAAGGTACCTGACGATTGGAAGAAGGGTTACCTTGTCAAACTGCCGAAGAAAGGAGACCTCAGTGCTTGCAAGAACTGGCGCGGAATCACTCTCCTGTCCACCCCAAGTAAAATATTAAGCCGCATCATCCTGGAGAGGCTTAAAGATGCACTGGATTCAAAACTGCGACCGGAACAGGCAGGCTTCAGGAAGTACAAATCATGTGCAGACTAGATTGCAACGCTTCGCATCATCATAGAACAGAGCATAGAATGGCAATCAGCTCTCTACCTCAACTTCATCGACTTTGAGAAGGCCTTTGACAGCGTCGACCGAGAAGTAATTTAGAAACTGCTTCAATACTACGGAGTACCGCAAACCATTATCCGCCTCATTCAACAACTATATGAAGATGTCACATGCCAAGTAATTCACAATGGGAAGCTCAGTGAGGCTTTTGAAGTGAAGACAGGAGTGAAACAAGGTTGCCTACTATCCCCCATGATATTCCTTATTGTAGTGGACTGGATCATGCAGCAAACAGTAGGCAGCGAGAAGAGGGGGATACGCTGGACGACGGAAAAGAACCTAGAAGACTTGGATTTCGCCGATGATTTGTGCCTAATGTCACATAAACTTGAAGATCTGCAGGCAAAAACTAACAAGTTGATAGAAGAGGCAGCGAAGATGGGACTTCAAGTGAATATAGAGAAGACAGAGGTGATGAAGATACCGCACCACCACCATCAACAACAACAACAAACTCCAATCACCGTCAACGGGAGAAACTTAAAGGAAGTAACCTCCTTCACTTATCTAGGAAGCACTGTTTCAACTACAGGCGGGACGGACGAGGGTGTCAAAGTCAGAATCGGAAAAGCAAGACAGGCGTTCATTAGCCTGAAACCAGTGTGGAGATCTTCTGCACTCAGCATGTGGAACAAGATACGGATTTTCAACACCAACGTCAAGTCAGTGCTCTTGTATGGCTCAGAGACTTGGCGCGTCACGAAAGGTATTTCCAATAAACTACAGACATTAATCAACAACTGCTTACGCTCGCTGCTGATGATCAGATGGCCAGAAAAAATAAGCAACAAGGAACTCTGGGAACGAACCAACGAAGAACCTATCACGCAACAAATATGCAGGAAGAAGTGGAGATGGATTGGCCATGCACTGAGAAGGCCGACTGAGGACATCACGCGTCAGGCCAGTTGCTCGAGTGGAATCCCCATGGGAAGCGACGAGTTGGACGTCCGAGTGTGACATGGAGGAGGTCGTGCGAGGAGGAAATGAGAGCTTGTGGGCTGTCGTGGGACCAGGTTCAAAAGATCTCAGAGAACAGGATGAAATGGGGACGTGCTACTGAAGCCCTATGTTCCACTAGGAACCCAAGGGACTAATAATAATAATAATAATAATGCCCAAGGAACAAAAGATGAGAAATACAACTACCCGCTACCACAGTGCTCAACCTATGTTTCGCATTTATATAGACTTTACGGAAGAAGTCATAATGTACTGAAAATGTTGGGTCAATCACGGGATTCACAGCCTATTAAAACAGGAGTAGGCACATGAAAACAAGAATAGGCCATGTGCCGAACCATGCATCATCAATTTCTAGAATTTCTGCAAGTAGGTCATTTCATCTGACTGAATATCTCTAAAATCGTCCACAGGACTTGTAGTGACATTTCGCACAAATGATTAATCATCTATTTTGAACTCAGGACACAATAAGTTGGACTGACTAACCTGATCTACAAAATCGCTAGGGATTATTGTGGGTCACCACGTTGAGGAATTTGGTAGAACAGCATTAAAGCTTCTAAAGGAACATAAGTTAGCTGTCAAATGTCATAATTTGAAGTTAAGCATGTTGATAGTCTGTGACAACCAAAACCACGCGTCCTACTAGGATAACTTAGGAATACCTGAGTCTGCGAACACGAAGGCAGTCAAACAATTTTTGAAAACCTGATGTGCAAACGAGTAACTAATAATTCACTCTGTTGACCTGCATGTAATATATATTAACCTGTTTGAATCAAGTAAATGGCAGTAATCAAAGCTAGAGTCAGAAAGTCAGCCATTTATTTTCAGCATATAGCCATACACTCACCTATCGACTTGAAAGACCAAATTCAGGCAAAGCAGCACTTTGAAACTATTCATGTACAATCGATTGCATTGCTTCCTAATGAAATTCTAATGCATTGATGACTATGTCAAGCGTGACACTGATCGTTTGAAGACTGAAACTGTTGCTCAAAAATCAACTCAACGTGAAACTTCACATGATAAATAAAAATGCTCTTTAGAAAAGACTGACAAATTTAAACCATTTATGTTTGAACAGAATTACATTCGGTGAAAGGACAAACCTGCATGCCAAAAGTACATTTGAGGGTGAAAAGTATTTGCGAAGAATGAATGCATATTAAGAAGGAAGTCATGCGAGTACTCGCGTAGACTTTTGCCAATACTCAATAACTGTCAGGCTACGTTCTTTTTCACCACTCATTGTGGGCTTGTTAATTCTCTGGTTGCTCTCCAAGAACCTGAAATATTGGCGGTAAAACTGTCAGTCTACACCTGAATGCTGTTTTAAGATGCAACCTAAATGACTCAGAGGTAACACTGCTTCTACTGCACCGATTACATATCCTCTATGGAGCTTGATCTTTTACAATGATTTGGCAATAGAATAATGGAAGATTTTGCAAGTACATTTTCTGATGGACTTTCACTTGCTTCGAACGAGCAATCGATCAAATCGCGTAAGAAAAAAACGCTAATTTATATCGGTTGGTAGAATATTCAGAATAGAGAAGGAATATACTCATATGTACAAAGGAGCAGTTGTGATTATTAGGCCTATACTACTTAGCTCCTCAATTGCATGTGGATAGGAATAACGCGTTTATCATGTGTTAAGAGCGAACTTTGGTGAAGTTACTAAGCTCAGTATATCTGCATGGTGTGAGCTGAAGCGGTCAACGTCAACATGTGAAAAAAAAATCTTCTCAAGCATTGACTTCCAATACTAACGAAACGAGAAGTCATCAAACGAGTGGAGCGATGAAACCGAATGTAATCAGAAGGTGTCGATTGAACGTAGACATAATCACCGTCAAGACGAAAAGATGTTCATTCAGCTGCAAGCACAAGTGACAGGTGACGTAGTGGTGTCGAAATCCCCAACGTCTTTAAACAAGGAAATCTGTCTAGCAAGAATAATATATTTTGGTACTCAATGTTGAGAATCAAAGCAGAGATTGCTTCGGACCTGAGTTTCGTACTTCTTCCTTCCTTATTTTGCAAGTAAAAGGAAACTGTTGCATAGCTATTTATTCAAACCTGCATCACCCTTTAAAATATTCATACAACAACTGACAAACTGTAGCTCTGGGTTGCATACAATAGTTGATCGCGAGCTGGCAGACAGTGAATTCATTTACTCCCTGGTACTCAACGCTAATCAAAGTCAATCCATCAATATTGTCATGTGGCCACACAATCCAGATTTTCATAAAAATAGCAGCCAGGTGGATTGAGTCACAACTCCAACCTCTTCGTTAACCAATTCACTGGAAATCACGTATGCATAGTCTCCAATATGGTACAGCAGTTGATTCTCTTTGTGCAGCTCTATTGAAGATGGTATATTAGTCAACGTTGAAGTTTCTCTTCCTGAGTATCAAGTCCTACAGAGGGATGAATTACTAGAATATCCATAAACCTCAGCTGAAAACATTGGCACTACGGATGATGTTTGTGGGCAACATTATTTCCCCGGTTATAGACTGTTGAAACTTGTGGAACTTGACCTAGCTCGACACGAACATTTATCACTTTAACTAACAGGTGTGATAACCACTGACACTCGTAATGACTACATCAACGTATTTAAGAACAAACTAGGTTTTGGCACTTCCACTGAGTGTAGATATTCTCAAACAGGATATTGCATTTAAAGTTACACTGAAAATGGCACAATGTGAGGTTGACATGTGGCTTGTGATAAATCAAAGCCGATGCATTTTCATTGGCATATGTAATGTATGTAGTATTGAAATATGAAGTTGTTCTCACTTCTTTATCCATTTCTCCTTGTAGGTAAGCAGAAGCTGAGGATGAAGGTTAGAAACAAAATATGCTTGATACGATGACATATGTAAATTAAACTTCGTGTTGGAATTACCGTGTGTCTGACATGTGATCACAGAGTTTGCATGTCTTCATCACTGAGACCTAACTAGACGATTTTTTAATTTATAATTACACAATTCGTTCTTATTGATGATTGCTGAATATGAGCATATAGCATTGTATCGCCTTTCACAAAGTTCACTTTACTGTTTCGTGCAGCCTGACACTATTCAGTCCATCGTAAGAGTTTTTGTCCTCAATTTGAGTTGATTATTGCATTTATGCCATTTGCTGTAGTCGTTATCAAACGTTTCCATTATAGTTAACCAAATTATTGTGAACGTGTCAGCTTGAGGACTGATACACCTATTATAAACATTCATTTTCAAATACTTTTGCAGGGGACGTTTGATTTATAGGAAACGACACGTTAATGTCTTTCCTCATGTTCCTCGATGATGAAATATCTTTTTGTGAGCAAGTAGATGTGAAGTTAGGTGCAACATATCATAATGTTTGTCTCAGCATTGCTCCACCCTACATTTCCAAGAATCATCAACCACCTTTCTGATTTGAAACGGACGCCAATCAAGCCACGCTAGACCTGCAATACAGCCTCCTGTAGGCATTCTATCACACTTCAGAATATTTATTCAACGAACATTGTTGATGATATTCAGCCAGTAATCGTGCATTTCCCAACTGAGTTTTACGTCATAGATGTGTGGACAAACTATCGTTTAGATTGCCACCGAAATCTTACTGGCTACACAGAATGACTTAATTTTTCATTTTCTACAAACTACAAGTGATCGTGTATTCATCAGTATCAATGCAGATTCTCGAATGCCTAGAGTGTTTCAAAACTTTCCTCTGGAAGGCACCTCCTGTGGAATAGTGCACCAGTGTAAAAACAGTATCCATAAAATATCGGCTGTTCGTCGGTTAAAAGTAGCTGGTTATCAGTGTGGCAGGTCATGCACTACACTCCTTCAGGTAACTTTCACATTCAGTAATGCATTCATGACAGGTTGGTTATTCTGTGAGAAATGCTGATTAAGTCATTTGGCTGACTGGCTGTCAACACATCTCCAGCCATTCAGATTATCATCCTGCATTTGAAGACCATAGTAGTTGAACTGTTCTCAGGGGAACAGCAACTTCGAAATAGAAACAACTAAGTCAGGTGTTCTGATAGACATTGATACTGTAATTGGAAATTTGTAGGACTTACTCATCAGGAAGAATGAAGCAATGTGAATCAGAATTGAAATGGTTATTAAAAGGTATCGATTTGAAATCATGTTCGGTTATATGAAGGCTGGATGTCATGAGCTTAAATAGTTAGGTAAATCTCACTGCACACAAGAACTATTAGTGCAAAAGAAGCAAGCATGAAATATCGCATCAGAAAGCATCTGATTCGAAACATACAAAGTTTCTGGTAATTAGTTTCCTTTCCGTGTGGTGTGAAAACCTGATTTCCATCATTGATGTCAGTTGGAATATGACCTGGTTGCTCAAATACAAGCCTTTGTAGTATATCCACGTTGTCTTAAAATCTGGAGAAAATGTAGCTCAATTGAAACCTATATTTTCGCAAAACATCGTTAGTAGGATAGAAAGTAATGTAGTTTTTTCATTTCCCCTGGTTTTGTTTACACATGACATGGTATCCAGTAGATAGATGTATCATGTGAGTTCAAGAAAATTGCATGTCAGTTAAAAGTTCGCTCCGACATGTGTGTAAATTTTCCGGTATTTTATGCACCCTTTTGGAAATGTTAACTTACAATATCTGTCGGTTTATTTGAGTAACTGGCCTTCAAGTCTGATTTCTTGAGTGATTCGGAATGCTGAATGCCTTATGTTGACTCTAATAGTGTAAACTGACACTCTGCGTAACAATACTGATATGACAGGAGAGTGATTCCATACACTAGCTAAGGTTTGGAGTGAATACATATCACCTGAAAGCAAAATCGTAATTACTATCTGTGCGCTCGAAATGGTTAGCAAGGAGTGTTTTCAGACTAGGTTTCATATGTATATATGTGCATGTGTTCATGAACAATTTATTTCAAGTTTCTTCTCCCTAAATCATAAACTAATACAACCGGGTTTATTGTTCAAGAATACAGAATGTACAAAATATGTGAAGATGTACGTTGAACTTTGCTATCAAAGTAAATTGATAATACGAAGCTTCTGGGGTAAATAAGTAACAAATTGGTGCGGGGCAATCAAGGAAATAAAAATCTTGTGAATTAACCGGTAATTTGGAAACGCGTTGTGATGAAGGAAGAAATCACTAGTGATCATTATAGTCCCCGACACCATAATGATAGCAAAATTGATTTTAGAATAGAACAGTTCACTGCCGAGATATATATTAGGTGAGTTCAAGGTTTTATTGGCCAGTACGGTGAAGCACGTGGTCATAATCAGTGGACTCTGTGGAAATGTTGGCGAAAAACGAGTCGATTGAATTATGTCGAAGAGTAAATAAGTCGATCGGATGGATTTCACAACGCACAGAAGCTGTGGGTGTACACGAATTTGACTAATTTCCAGGAATCATATACGCAACAGTAAATGATAAGTTATTCCCTGACTTCATAGGACTGAAACCCCTTTCGATTGGAAAGTGGATTATTGAAGAACTAAAAGAACGATTAACAATTCAGTTGAGGTTGGAGTTATGATTGGTAGACGGATCAGGTTTCCACTGTTCAAACACATAAGGCTGCAAGAACTGTTATCATGTACCGAGCATCATTCTTAATCAGGCAGTTAAAAATAAACCAATTACTGACTCTTGTTAACATTATTCATTCAGACGCGCGTTTGGAATCGAGTATACTCGAGGAACAGGGAACTGGTTGTTCAAGTAGCTATGTTATTGGGAGTGACTGAGCACAATACTTAAACTGGTTTGGTACCAGCAACAACACTCCTTCACTAAATGGTAATGATTATTGAACTGCTGGTGCATAGCTTAGCCTTATTCTACCTCATATGAACGGTATTTGTCAAGAAATGTATGGCTATTTCCCTCATTAATTTTTTGATTGGGTGTATGATTTTCTCACCAACTGTGTCTACATTCACATCCCCTTCAGGCTGCAACAAGCACTCAAGCACGAAATCAATAGAATATCTGTCTCCACTAATATGATTTCATTATTTACTGTCCGTCTCCTATCAAACAGTCAGGTCATGTAAATCTGCATTGACATGGTTTCTATTTGTAGACAAGAAAAGTATAAAGTAGTGCACACCAAAGTCAATGTGAGTAAATCTTCTGAACGCTCATATACCCGTAGTTAGTAGGTTCAAGATTTCAAGAATAGGGCTGAGTAGGGTAATAAATTAGTGTCATTCAGTAGCCAGACGTCTTTTAGGGTGAATCGTAAGCGAAAAATAATATGTCGTGGACGATTATAGAGATATTCAGTCAGATGAAATGACCTACTTGCAGAAATTCTAGAAATTGATGATGCATGGTTCGGCACATGGCCTATTCTTGTTTTCATGTGCCTACTCCTGTTTTAATAGGCTGTGAATCCCGTGATTGACCCAACATTTTCAGTACATTATGACTTCTTCCGTAAAGTCTATCTAAATGCGAAACATAGGTTGAGCACTGTGGTAGCGGGTAGTTTTACTCCGAAAACTTGACCAAAACCAGAATATATTCAAATTCCATGCAATGATTATGAGGTTAGACAATTACGTAGGTCAACGTAGTTGACTAGAGTCAATTAGAATAACAAAGTACGAAACTTGACAAAATCTAGAATGGTAGACGTTACCAAGGTTATAAGTGTAGATAAACGCTCAGCCATTGCGTTGCATACTGTCATATAGAAAAAACACGTGATGGGGTGAGACAGAGTGACAGTTCATAAAACTAACTTAGTGGGGAACAGAGAGATGGATAACCGAAGCTTTGTTTATCGAATTAACATGGAACACATGCAAGAGGAAAGATTCGCCACCTATTCCAGGTGTTCTGAATCTCTTACTGCCCACATGACAAATGAAGGGGAAGAAAAGGAACTAAGAGGCATGGTGTAAATAATCTGGAATAGGTTACCTCAGACATGAATATGAACAATGAATTCTGTTATTGATGTCGTCGAATGGATGGTATTATTTTAGTGTGCGCAATACGCATGGAAACTTCGCCTGGTTAACTAATTCACTAGTTACTAGCCGGTCCTAAGCCTGGGTAAAGAGGGAAGGTTTGGCATAGGGCTAGCAACCCTTCCCCGTAAAACAAATCTAACCGCTAAACAAACTTCAAAGCACAAACAAAATATAAAAAATGAAAACAAACTTATTCCCCGCTGGAATCGGAGAGGCGAAATGACGCCAGTTGGTGAAAGCCTGACTTCGGGAAGCCAATTGGCCGATGTGTCTTCTCTCGATGAAAGCGAAAGTGAACGTGGGGACATGGAATGTCCGCACCATGTTTGAACCCAGTAAGGCAGCCCAGATTGCAAAGGAGATGAGAAGGTATCACATCGAAGTGCTTGGGATTTGCGAAAGCAGATGGAATGGGAGTGGACTCTCCAAACTGTCAACTGGAGAATCAATAATCTACTCCGATATTGTCACCCAGACGACAACCACAAGCACACTGAGGGAGTGGCTATCATGATGTCCCCAACAGCATCGAAGGCTCTCATGCAGTGGGAACCAATCTCCTCCAGGATCATGACAGCAAGATTCAACTCAAAAAGAAGGAAGGTCACAATCATGCAATGTTATGCACCTACAAATAATGCAGAGCGAGAGGAAAAGGAGGAATTCTACAGACAACTTCAATCAACACTGGACAAGACGTCAGTTGGCGATATCAAAATTCTAATGGGCGACATGAATGCCAAACTGGGAGGGGACAACACGGGAAGAGAACTAACCATGGGTCGAGAGGCGCTAGGTGAAATGAATGAGAATGGAGAATTGTTTGCAGAATTCTGCGCATTCAACAATTTGGTGATTGGAGGCAGTGTGTTCAGGCACAAAGATATCCACAAAGCGACATGGATTTCACCAGATGGACACTAAAAATCAAATCGACTTTATCTCAATCTCGAGAAAATGGAGATGCAGTCTACTTAACACAAGGTCAAGAAGAGGAGCAGATGTAGGTTCAGACCACTATCTAGTGCAAGGAACCTTCCAAATCAAGTTAAAAGCCTTCAAGGAAGCTGGTGATAGACCTCAATTCAAGTACAACACTCGGAAACTGAAGGATGAAACTACAAAGGAGATCTTCAAGGCAGCCATCAAGACAAAATGGGAGACATCGAGGAACATCCCTGAAGAAACCTGTGTGGAAGAACACTGGAAGTCTTTGAAAGCTATGTGGAAAGAAACCTGCACAACAGTATTAGGAAGGAAGAAGAAAGAAGACAAGGAATGGATCTCGACGGATACCTGGAAGCTGATAGAGGAGAGGAGGATGGTGAAGCAGAAGATAAACCAGTGCAAGGATGCTCAACGACAAGAGGAACTGAGCACAATGTATAAAGCACTGGACAAAGAAGTGAAGAAGAGTGCACGCAAAGACAAAAGACACTTCTACGAAACACTGGCAAGTGAAGCAGAACAGGCTGCAGGTAAGAGAGACCTGACGACATTGTATCAAATAACCAGGTTGCTATCAGGGAAGAGACCAACACAGATGAAACCAATGAAAGATGAAGAAGGAAATTTAATTACGAAAGAAGAGAAACAAAGGAAACGATGGGCCGACCACTTCAAGAAGCTCTTGAATCGACCACCACCTGCACTTCGTCCACAAATACCACCTGCAGCCGCTGAATTACAAGTGAACATTAATCCCCCAACGAAAATGGAAGTCCTGAACGCCATAAAGCTACTGAAATGCGGGAAAGCAGCAGGACCAGATGGAATACCGCCAGAAGCACTGAGAACAGATACGGAGACAACAGCAGACATGCTCACACCACTATTGCAGAAGGTGTGGAAGGAAGAGAAGGTACCTGACGATTGGAAGAAGGGTTACCTTGTCAAACTGCCGAAGAAAGGAGACCTCAGTGCTTGCAAGAACTGGCGCGGAATCACTCTCCTGTCCACCCCAAGTAAAATATTAAGCCGCATCATCCTGGAGAGGCTTAAAGATGCACTGGATTCAAAACTGCGACCGGAACAGGCAGGCTTCAGGAAGTACAAATCATGTGCAGACTAGATTGCAACGCTTCGCATCATCATAGAACAGAGCATAGAATGGCAATCAGCTCTCTACCTCAACTTCATCGACTTTGAGAAGGCCTTTGACAGCGTCGACCGAGAAGTAATTTAGAAACTGCTTCAATACTACGGAGTACCGCAAACCATTATCCGCCTCATTCAACAACTATATGAAGATGTCACATGCCAAGTAATTCACAATGGGAAGCTCAGTGAGGCTTTTGAAGTGAAGACAGGAGTGAAACAAGGTTGCCTACTATCCCCCATGATATTCCTTATTGTAGTGGACTGGATCATGCAGCAAACAGTAGGCAGCGAGAAGAGGGGGATACGCTGGACGACGGAAAAGAACCTAGAAGACTTGGATTTCGCCGATGATTTGTGCCTAATGTCACATAAACTTGAAGATCTGCAGGCAAAAACTAACAAGTTGATAGAAGAGGCAGCGAAGATGGGACTTCAAGTGAATATAGAGAAGACAGAGGTGATGAAGATACCGCACCACCACCATCAACAACAACAACAAACTCCAATCACCGTCAACGGGAGAAACTTAAAGGAAGTAACCTCCTTCACTTATCTAGGAAGCACTGTTTCAACTACAGGCGGGACGGACGAGGGTGTCAAAGTCAGAATCGGAAAAGCAAGACAGGCGTTCATTAGCCTGAAACCAGTGTGGAGATCTTCTGCACTCAGCATGTGGAACAAGATACGGATTTTCAACACCAACGTCAAGTCAGTGCTCTTGTATGGCTCAGAGACTTGGCGCGTCACGAAAGGTATTTCCAATAAACTACAGACATTAATCAACAACTGCTTACGCTCGCTGCTGATGATCAGATGGCCAGAAAAAATAAGCAACAAGGAACTGTAGGGATGCATGTTACAATTCCGTAACGATTGACCAACCCTACTTTATTTGATGTGCTCTAGTACCTGCTTAACCAGTACTTTACCTAACGTGTAAGTACTGGTAACAAAACACAAATCAAAAGAACTGATACGCAATGTATTTAAAGGAGCTATGTATTTAAGGTAAATGTTATAATAATGAATGAGGGAAAAGTTTAATCAACTTATCTGGCTTGTAAGGCTGAACTAGGGACTCGGAGTACGTGCGTGGTGATCAGCACAATGGAGCGCAAAAATGGCGTCCAAGCCTGCTCGGATGCATGCTCGTTAAAACAAAACTTAAAACACCCTAAGCATCCGGAGGCAAGCTAGAGATTTATTTAGTTAATTTAATTTAAACTATTTATTTTAGCCCTAGTTATATTTTGGTGCCAGGAAGGTGCACTACAGGTTATCCCCCTCCTAGAAGGTTGTTGGGATACCGGCAACCTTCGATCCTAGGAGGCGACTGCGAGGCGGACACGCAACACCTTTCCATATTGGTGATGGAGTAGGTGACGTGTGGGTCTCCGAAGCTAGTGCAACTATGCACACCTACGAGGTAAGATAACTTTTCGTCTAGACGCAACCCTTCTCGCAGTGGTGGAAGGTGACCCAAAGCCTCCGTCTACTTTTCCCTATTGCTTCTTAACCTACCAGGGAGTGTACAGGGGGAAATTGGTACAAAGAGAACCGAAGAACGATCCAAGTAGCATCGTCAGCGGCCAATTGTATCCAATTTTCAACGCATTTTCTAGGTTCTGCAAGAAGAAAGAAGTGGGACATTAGAGTGCTAAGAAAAGGAAAACCAAACAATTCGAGGTGGGAGGAGTACAGAAAAAAAAATAATAACCAACCAAAACAAAGTTTTCAGAATTTAAATTGTATTTTTGATTTTTCTTTTTTTTTTTTTGAAAAAAAAAACTGTTTGCAAAGTAGTAAACATGACTTTTGAAAACTTTAGGTATGAAAACGCATTGAAAGTGTATGCCACTACCAAGTACTTGAAACTCCGAATTCACCAAGTGTGAAGTTGCTCTGGGGCTAATTAACGAACTCAGCGTATAGATTCTAGTTCTTCGGTCATCATTTGAGTTGAAGTTCTTGCCGTTCTCATATCTAATTTAGTTTTTCATTGACTCTCCCAATCAAGTATTCAGATTTCATTTATTTATTACCTTGTAAAATATGTTTCAAAAACTATAAATGTTTGCAACTTAAAGTAGCACAGCTGGTTCAAGTGACAGAACAAGATTGTATTACAGATGTAAACCCCAGAGAATATTCAGGAGCAAGTTTATGAACACTTTAATATTGATAAACATTGTTTGATAGGCAAACTGTTTTTTGGCCGAAATAACCCAGTAATTAAATGTTGAATCCAACGTATCAGCACCACAATAAACGTTTATTCTATTTGAGACTGTTCTAAACAAAATGGATGTAGGATGAAAATTGAGTAAACAAAACAATACACAATTCTATTTAATCTTGAACTGCAACATTTACTGCTGCTTCCTTAAATAAACAAAGGGTACCAAAATGTGTTTATTGCTTTCTAAAATCAAAACAGTTTCTAGAGTCAAACTTTGAAATTAAAACGTGTTTGCTTTCTACTTTGGACGTCATGCTGGCAACTACAAAATAAACACTCCCTTTATTGGGCGTTAACATCGAAAGTGCATCAACAGAGAAAACGGTTGTAAGCGTGAAAGCTTTTTATTGTGTTTTATACATATTGCAGTATCTTTTGGAAAGGAAACAAACAAACAGAAAAGATAAAACGGAAAACTTTGGTGTATATATATAACTAGAGTTTGTAATACTGCGACTCTGAAGAGCATATCAATCTGAGTAACTGAAAAAATGAATCTTCATCGAAGTTTGATAATTGCAGCCAACTTTATCCTCCAAATATATTCAATTTATGTAGCAAGTAAGTAAATTTGCCATTTTACACATTATTTATGCTATACTCACTGGGCATTCAAAAGAGTCTATGCTGTTCGACCAACGAGAGGAAAACGGTAGGTAATCAAACATTTCTTGAACAAAGAACTTGGTTATGTTATTCACTTGATGAATAATTTAGCTGACTCAACCAGGGCTTAGTGGAGGCTCATGAGCACTAAAATAGTTTTCAAGTATAGTCATAGCTGAACTAAGTTCATGTTTCTATATTCGGTCACACCCTTATTTTGTAGGGTAAAATTTTATTTAAACACTGACTATATGAGGTATTTAATGTTAATATTTATTGGTGCCAGTTAACTGAAATACTGAATATGTATTATGAGATGCTGTTGAAAATTTCTGAGGTAATTCTTCTTTTACAAAATTCATAGATGCTGTGCCTGTTGAGTTTCAAGAGGGTGATCAGCCAGTAAGCATATGTTAATTTACTTTAAAATGATCGCTTAAGATTATATTGAAATTTCCATTAAAATTTTGTTATTTTATTCAAATAGCATGTTTTTATTTTAAGGATGTCGAGTACTGGTGGTGTGGCATGAAATATGGTAGTTCAGGAGATACATTTTCATAGGATTAATACAATAATCGCTTGTGGCTATTTAAAATGTATCCATGTGGGACTTTGTACTCAACAAACTCATTATCTCTGTTCACCAACGATGTGTGCATTTTCTTGCATGCTGTATAAAAGTATAGATAAAGCTTCGTCTTTTGTTAGGTTTTTTATGTTTGTATTCAGACACAGAAAATATCATGCAATGTAATTTATACGGGCTGGTAACTATGTTTCAATCTGTGAAGTTTCATTTCACTGCATTTCTACGGCTCCTATCTGTTGTTAAAATCATGGACAGATTTGTTACTCAAAATGAAGATGATGAGAGTTTGATGCACTCTGATCTTTGACAAATTGTCACGAGTGTTTCCTTAAAAAGCCTGGTGAAATCCACAGGACTTACTTTCGTGTAGATTTCTTTATGAAGTTAGTGCCTGGGGTTTCATCAAGTTTACTGATGGAACATACACCGAAATATATCAAAAATCACAAACTACCAAACTGTCATCAACTTAATTATTTCTCTGTGTGTTGTAGAGATACCACATTTCCAAAAATAATATGTTGTGTCTACAAGATAAATACCCCATTATGTCGAAAACAGTTTGCATGGTAGTGTAGAGGATAGTCTTCACTTGGAATTTGCATCTCCCAATGAATGCAAAGAAATCGGGTGCAGAACTTGAGGTGACCGGTGTGAGAATGATAACTCAAATTATGATTTTGAATAAAAAAAGTTACAAACTCTAGTTATATATATACACCAAAGTTTTCCGTTTTATCTTTTCTGTTTGTTTGTTTCCTTTCCAAAAGATACTGCAATATGTATAAAACACAATAAAAAGCTTTCACGCTTACAACCGTTTTCTCTGTTGATGCACTTTCGATGTTAACGCCCAATAAAGGGAGTGTTTATTTTGTAGTTGCCAGCATGACGTCCAAAGTAGAAAGCAAACACGTTTTAATTTCAAAGTTTGACTCTAGAAACTGTTTTGATTTTAGAAAGCAATAAACACATTTTGGTACCCTTTGTTTATTTAAGGAAGCAGCAGTAAATGTTGCAGTTCAAGATTAAATAGAATTGTGTATTGTTTTGTTTACTCAATTTTCATCCTACATCCATTTTGTTTAGAACAGTCTCAAATAGAATAAACGTTTATTGTGGTGCTGATACGTTGGATTCAACATTTAATTACTGGGTTATTTCGGCCAAAAAACAGTTTGCCTATCAAACAATGTTTATCAATATTAAAGTGTTCATAAACTTGCTCCTGAATATTCTCTGGGGTTTACATCTGTAATACAATCTTGTTCTGTCACTTGAACCAGCTGTGCTACTTTAAGTTGCAAACATTTATAGTTTTTGAAACATATTTTACAAATTGATGATATTTACTGGGAGGACAATAAAAGGTTCAGGATAAGAAACAATCATTTCAGAAAGAACAACACAAGCAGGATAATCCATCTGAGTTATAAATATTCTCCACCGTTTCAACTTTTAATTAGTAGTTATTGTATGCGTAAGACAAACTTACCCATCCAAAAATATGAAATTCGATTTCCGGATATTGCTTTAAAACTTTAAAAGCATATTTCAGAGGATATATTCCAGTAATTTTCATATATTTTGTCGTAGAAATATCTAACTCTTAACTGGACTTAATATGAAAATTACTTTTTAGATATCTACGATGCCGCCTATTCTACCAGTGGAGTAAAAATGCCATGTTTGCGAGTGACATAAAACTAAAATTAATTCAATTCATCGGGTTAAATTATGAATTCCTTCCGTTTTGAAATTTATAAAGAAGCTCTGGAAAAAAACACCAATAAGCCACTTTTTTTATTCAATGGATGTTTTAAAATTTTCATTACGAAATGTTTCCTAATGCATATTCCCTAACTAACGCCCATGTAATCTTTGGTCATTAACTGGCAGGTTTTTCATTAACGTTGTGCAATCAAAGGTATAAAATAAAGTAATGAGTAAAAATTGCTTTCTCAAAGTTGTTTTAATTCATGCTATCATAATATTAGTTGAGGAACTGATCAGAACTAAGGAGAGTTGAAAGTTGTTGAATATTTCAGCTGTTACTTTCATCCAGAACAAACAGGAAAAGCAGTTGTCCCGAAATCCAAAGTTCTCAGTGATTCCATAGCTGACGACGGTCCGTGATCAAAATTATTTTAAACCAATAAATCTCTATCAGTCAGCAGTTGAATTGCCTATGTGTTGTTCCAAAAAACTTTCATTTTCCTAAGAAGCAACTGATCATTCTGCACAACGCATAAGGTAATCATATAACATTTTAACATCTAGGAATTTCGGTATTACTATCTGAATTTTCTGCGTTCATAAGATTTGTTCACATTGAATTTGATGCGCATATCAGGGTAAGTCTAGGGTTACATACTGATGTCAGTCTGTGGTGAATGTTACTTTGAAAAAATTCCGTATGATTCCTCAACGCTTCGATCTTGCTAGCGAGATTTTTTCCAAGATCATGAAGCTGATGTTAGGTTTTCAGGTTCCATATAGAAGACGACCTATATGATCACTCAATTAGATCGTGACACAGAACGCAGATCAAAATAATGTTAGTGGGTGAATTATCATATCAGTGAGAGAATTATATTTTAGTCGTGCAGGTAACGTAGAACAAAAATAGGGTGGGGAAATCTAGTCTGACTATGAAAAGTACAATAAAGTCGTGAGCCATCAAGGAGAGTAAGACTAAACTACTATTTTGGAAAGATGAACATTTGAAAATGAATTTATAATTAGTAATAGTGATAATAATCATGACAAAAATAATTATTATAAAAACAATAACATTAGTAATAACGGTGAGGGTACTTATAATTATGATAACAGTTCAAGTATGAATGATATCAAAGTCGATTATGCAATCTATAGAATGGCTCATAGAGTGTATATAACTCAGAAGGGAATGTAAAACTGATGAAGATAGCAGATCAAAAAAGTACTGTGTAATGGGATTAGATAAGTTGGTAAAATAAAACCAATGTTTTTTGAAGCGATTAAGACGATCGTATGAAGTAACAGTGGAAACTATTCAAAGATCACTAGGTTCGGAATAAATCATATGGAACAGTGTGAAATGAGGTTGTTTTACCTTCTCTTTATATATTATTTGGAACTGTATATGCAACACATTAGTGTTTGCCGTATTTATGGAATATTTAATCCATATTCTCTGTTGACCCTAGGAGGGTAGGAACAGATATGCAAAAGCTTCTGTAATGGTCCGCTCTTTGTGAGAAAAAAGAATATTTTTCAAGACTTCGGCCATCCAGAACGCTATTTTATGGCATGAATAAAAGGCATGAGCTTCGATGGCAGAACTTTTCTCAAGTGTTTTAAGTTCATAGGAATATTTCGGTTGCTGCTTGCAACTTCGACCGTGTTTGGTTAGATGTGTTCGTACTTGATGTGTTGTCTCACAAATGTATATGACATTGCAAGAATATTTTCTTCTTACGAACCGTGGACATTATGACCTTAACATTAGCAACATTGATATGTTGCGTCGAATGTTTGCCGGATAGCCATTGCGGAAACTGGACGATGTGGTATGCATCCGTGATTCGCATCTCTGCCATGCTAAACAAGTTCTTGTTTATCGTGGAACTTCTCCACGCATACACGTGGAGACATGTATACAGTTGATTATTTAACACTACCACTACATGAATGCGAGGAATCGAGAAGCTATGCGTTTTAACGAAATCGCATGGCAAATCAACAATGTAGAAAGCCTCACATCATGTAAACACGTTGAAATTGCTACTCAGATCTTCAAACAGAAGATTATGTTAATTTTAGTCATCTTTTTTCAACCTTATATGACAATAACTTAGTTTACAGGTAACTGAACGTGAGAAACAAAAATTTAATCACAAAGTGATAACTAACGCATGCACACGAAACTGTCACTGCGCACCAATTATGAGGTAAAAAACCAACCTTAAAAGTTTTTTTTTGGATGGAACAGAACTTTTCACCGCTTGTACACTTGAAAGCCTCTTAAGACTTTCAGACAGAGATATTTACTGAACAGTACTACAAAAAGACAAGTAACTGTGGTATGAGGTTCCACATGTTTTTCGTTCCTCGACACTTATCTCAAGCATAATTCAAGATAATTCAGTGCTTTGCCTCATCAAGGGAGGAACACAAACCTGTTATATGACCCATTCTGCAATATTTAGTAGACAGAGATCACACAACCTTATAGTATTCGTTCAGCACTATCTCATCGTACCACTACACCACTTTTAAAGAGAGGGCCTTACACCTACTGAATATTCCAGAAACCTTGGTAATAAGTAATTTCAAAGTAAGGATAGGTACGTGCTTAAACAATCCCCCTAAACGTCTTGAAATGTGATCACCTATCCATTTAACTTTATTATAACCTAGCAGAATACAATATTTTCTATTCGCTTGTATATTTTATTCTTAAACTGAAACCAATAGAAGTTCGGCACAAATGTAACTCATGAATAATTTCCTCTATCGCTACTTTAGTTCTAATTGTGAGTTCTTGTTTAGCATTGACTTCATTTCTAAATAACAACTCTATAACACATAAACTTGTTTCCAGTTGTTTTGAGAAGTGTAAACATTGACTTGAGTCCTCAATATGCTAAGAATCAGCAATTAGAAACTCATGATGATGGCTGAAAACCTGTAACAGTGACTAACCGTCTTTCTGGGCCTATAAATCGTCTAACTGATTCAGTATCAGTATAAGAATACAATTATCAGTCCTTAAATGTCTGTGTTGAATTTCATTGTATTGCGTTCGAAAACAGAAGAATAAGGTCGAGCTCCAACGAAATTTCCTTTTTTATAAAGGTATCATAATCACACACGCAAAAATAAAAAATGGATACATTTCGCTTTTAAAGTAGAAAATCAAATACACATACACAAATAACTGGATGAAAAAGTGGATAGTACTACTACTTTCATTTTTATATCGTTGTATTGGACAATAAACACGAGGTTTCAGCATTTCAGTAAGAAAATAAATCTTTTGGTGTTATTTATTTTGAAAAATGTTTTCCTGAACATAAAAAACAAGCTGAAACTTGAAATGTTCGAAAGAATAATAACCATAATTCTAATGAAAGACGAAATTAATATTTGAGGTAATTATTACTTTCAATGTCAGACAGATGCACAATACTGAACGCAGATACACATTTACCGTAAATGCCTTAAACTATTGGTAATATACACCACAGGAATTGGTAAGAAACGTACGAGAAAATAGCACACTACAGCTGTTTGAAATAAAATCACAGTAAGTAGCTGAGGGTAGTAACAATAAGACTCAAAATCCTAATACCTGTAGGTTTGATCTTCGGCAACGTCGTTCTGTCAGTGCTTGCATTATCTTCATAGCATTCAGTTGATACATCTGTTGCATAGGTCCCTTGAACTGATGATTGAAATTTTGTAAAAGAACATGAATAATCTGGTTGCCCATTAATTGTATTGAGAGTACCACAGTGAGGTGGCCAGAGATTGATTAATTTCTCAGTGTTGAAAGGAAGTTTTGTTTCATTGAGGTAATGAAATACAACATGAAAGTCTTTGAATGACAGGCTTGGTCGGTGAAGTTCTACTATTAAACAGCTAGCCAAAGGGGGTTTTAACCTGTAAAATATGACAAGACACGCAGATAATACTTTTCATTTCATGAGAATCTAAGTATTCGATCAACCTATATTTAAAAAGTCCTCATTATCAATACGGGACTTTCCATTAATGCACAACGGTCAAAGTTGCTACATCTCACTTTCCCATATCAAGCTGGAAAGCATAATGGTGAAATAACAAGAAAGTAAACAAGAGTATCAGAGAGCAAGCAAATAGCTATATGACAACCAATGTGAAGATAAAATATGGACGTGTCCACTACAATGAGATCCAGTCCAGGTCACATAACCTAGTCGCGAACCACCGACTTCGATTGTTATACAGTCTGGACCGGTAAATCTACATTTTCACGCAGGAGTTAAACCGACAGTCAAAGGTTTTATGAACTCATGTCACACGCTTTAGTCTGGATGACCTTAAGAATTTCACAACCTAAACCTAACTTTGCTAACATCGTAAATTAGGGTAGACTAGGCGCGTGTAATCCATTTCTGAGCCATTTGAGTAGACGAAGATTCACAACCTCATCAACCGGTTACCTTTTTAACCTTAAACTCTAAGCCAGGTGGTGGTTTCACGATGAATGGTTTATGCTACAAAAGCAACAGTGGTAAAACACCTAGAACCTTCTAGTGCCCTGCACCCTTAATGGACATGTTTCAGGAGAGGCTCGCAAATCACTACAACGACATCACTTAATTCCTTCAATCAATTTATTCAAGTCTGTAGATGACATAACTTAGTTTGATACAACGCAACTTTCTGAAGGGTCATAACAAATATCCTGATACAGTATGATACTTTATTGCTGTGCGCTATTCATCAAACAAACAAACACTTACATCAGAAGGAGCGTCAGTATTCCACCGATCCTCTCCACAGATGACTAATAGCAATGTAGTCTACCTGTGTCCATCGCTGAGTTGAGCTCGGTGGACGCCACCTCAGACAGTGTCTTTCTTTATGTCTGAAATTTGTGCTAGCTAAATATAGGCGGTTATCTGAGCACAGTCATTGTTGGCGATCACCGTTATCTGTACGTCCAGCCGGGACTCCGAAAGTGCCACCTAAGTGCCTTTCTGCCTTACTCAGTCTACCCACCTGTGCATTGAAGCCACTTGCAACAACCACTACGTCCAAACGTTTAGCTTTCGAACGGAGGCTAGACACTTTTCAGTAGAACTCGTCCTTCACTTCATCCGAACTACAGTCAGTGAGTGCGTAAGCAGAGACTACAAAGAGTTTATACTGTGCCGTTCAGCCTCATAGCGCAGAGGTGACTATCAACTGGGATCCAGTCTAGTACTGAGTTTTCTGCCCTAGTGCTTAGTGCTACGCTTACACCTGCAAGACCACGAGAGCTAGCCGTGGAATCTCCAGAAACTCGAAGGGTGAATTTCGCGGACTCACCAGATTGGCCGGGATAGGTCAGGTGAATAACCGCACTTGGGTCTTGTATGCGTGTCTCACAAACACAGCACACATCCATGCACCGAGTTGTCAGAGTCTTTGCCAACGAAGCCTGTTGACCAATTTGACAGAGGGTGTGGACATTGAAGGCTCTAATATGTAATTTGGAGCGTGGTTTAAGGAGACCAAGGATGCTGTTCTGTGGACTCAGATAGTTGCCGAAGGCTGCAGAACTAGGAGAAATTGGAGATGATGTAGTATTGTTAATTGAAAGACGTGAAGGAAGATTACAAGGTAATGATGGGAGAAGTGGATAGCAGTCTGAGGAAACTTGAGTGCTGACAGAGTTGTGAGGGCGGTTGACACTTTCCGGCTGTCTACACCATGGAAGGCTATTTCTTCCCAAGGTACCTGAAAGAGATTTGTGCGACCGCAGAGCCCGTCGGACATCTGCTTGAGGCCTGTCACACTCAGCCTTTTGTGTATGATTATTTAGAACTTGTATTTTTAGGGCCGGATGGTCAAAAGAAACAACAAACGAACCAACACCGAAGGTCCGGCAGACCGTAGTGTATGGCGGAGTATTTTATTTTTGGGGCCGACCTTCTATACCACCCCCTTTCACTGAGAAGGCAGCATTAGCATGGCAATGCTGGTCATCCAAGGGAAACACTTTACTGCTGTCATACCCCATTCAGTCAGCAGCAGTACGACTTCGCCCTCAGATCCCCACCATAGTGTAGTAATTTACACCACAACGGTAACTGCTTTTCGTCTAACCACTATCCAACAGACCTTTCTGGTATGGTAGGACGTCGACGGAACAAGTGTTCCACCAGGATAGCTCGTTGGATCATTGTGATATGCAAGCCTGACGACCACGTCAAGGTAGCAGCTTTCAGTCGTTTCTATATCCTTAGATGACCTCGGTCAGAGAAAACAAAATAGCATATTGAAAGTACGAAATGGGCCAATCAGCGTTTAGTACCCTAAACCGCGGTAAAAATAAGTAACAGCATGGCGCAAAAGGGGTGCGAAAATAAGGTTTAAATTTTACAATGACAATATACACATACTATAAGTTAGTTGCCCTAGAGATTAGGCATCCCTAACAGCAAGATCGGCAGGAGCTTATGTATGCACTCACCTTTGGTGGTGAGCCGTTGGAAGTATTTCCATAACTGTGTGAGCGCTGATGGAGGTGTGAGTAGTGAAATTTCCAACTCCATACCGAAAGCCAGAGTGCCATACGGCAATATCGGCCACCTTCGGCGCTGTTGCAACATTAGTCTGACCGTAAAAGGTCGGGTTTACGTTTCAGTGCGATCAGTTCTGCTCAACGCCTGTGAAATCTAGCCACTCCGAGCTGAGGATTTGCAACGACTGTGTGTTTAATCATCGTTGTCTTCGCAGGATTGCTAGTATCCAGTGGCAACACTATGTTAGTAATTCTGAGGTAAGACACCATGTGTATGGGCATTCATTCAATAAATCAAGTCATCTGTAAACACCGGTTTCCGTGGCTTGGACATGTGTTACGCAAGTCGTCCCAACGGCCTCCACACCGTTCATTGATTGCTAACCTTGAGAGTAGATGGAAGAAGCGGGAATGGTTAATGTGTGACATGGCGCCATGGGATGAAGCATAGTTGTATCGGGTTACCATCTGTTACCAATCCTGGAGCATCGCCTTTAATTTGACAGGTCCGAAATGCAAGTCGAATATACTCAGATTTCTGCACAATAACTACATTTAAATGCAAGCGTACAGCTTCAGAACATGATACCACTGAAAAAATTTGTTCACTGATGATATACAAATATTTCAAGACTTGTCCTGTTTAAAACAGGCGTGCCTCACGGTCTCGAATGTGAACTTATTTGTGACTATTGTACATTTCTGAATATATTGAAAAGAGCAACCGAAAGAATCTAAAATACAGAATTATTATTTTATAACACAGACATTGGAGATATAGGCGTTATTAGATGAATTATTAGGAATCATGGAAACAGGAAGTAGCTTATATTACTATTCCAGGTTTTACGAGACTTTATATTTTACTGTAGATCTAAGTAAGATAATGAGTCACCTCAGTTAACGTAAATAACGAAGTCACACGTGCTGATCAAAAATTTTAGGATAATGAGCTCTCAATGTAAATGTAGAAAATCTCATCAAATAAAATCTTGTGAATTTAAAACTCATAACACTGTCAGTAAAGAATAAATTCATGAGTATACATATATGAATTTGAACTAACCCATTATATACACCCAAGTGACTCAACAAAGCTGCCAGTGTAGAGTCATGTGCGAAATAAGCAACGAAACGACGACTACGCTTTTCCGAAGGATTTTCATGAGCATTATTATTATCATTCTGTTTTGCTTCCTTGTTGATACGCTCACGAAATAAGTCAACCAAATGACCAGCCAATGGCCCACCTCGTAATCTTGTCAACTGTGGTCTAGAGAATCGAATGAAATGCTTATAATCGAGAAGGCTGGTACATTTTTTATAGACATCGTCAGTTACCCATTGAGGAAGTGAAGAAAACGCATGATTTACCCATATTGTGATAGGATCACATATATGCCATGCTGGATAGAAGTTTTCCGGTGAATCTTTTTCTTTAGGAAAAGCATAACCTGTATAAATTAAAGAGGTTTATTAATGAAACGAGTAATATTCAAAACAGTGAGAGTACAGTCTCTATTCAATGTATGTTGTTTTCAGTAAGTAGAACTGGATGAGCCAATATTTAAGAATTCGTGACTCATACTCATTTAACCAAGGATTCATATCCTCTTCACTTGAAGCTGACTAACAGTGTTAAACATATCTCTTTTGCCTAATAATACGATTGAGAAACCTCTCAGATGTTTAACATAAGTTTCAAAATATAGGTACTATATTGTTGATGAAGCAAACAAATAATTAGTTATCAGGTCTACATGAAAAACACAACTGTTAACACCAAGTATGAACTTAGAAACTCAGAAAGTGAATACAAGAAGGTACGAATTTGATGATGGTTTCTCTACCTGATATGTAGGTTATCACCTCCCGTATATAAATTTCAAAGTAGAGAATATCTCGGTATTATAAATGTAAGACATGGGAGCACCGTGGTGGAATGTAACCCAATACTAGATTTGTTCATTTGATATAGTACACGACTGTACAGTGTTATTCACTTGATGGTGTTTCGAGCATAGTTATACCAAACTAATCATACTGCATTCGACATCAGGTGTTGTAAGGTGACTGGGAACTCGGGAGTGAAGTCACCTAGAATTGGGTTGGGCCAAGAAGTGATATACGTCCGTCGACACCTTTTGGTAAGATATTTTTCTATTCGGAAACAAGTTTATACACTACTTGTCAGTAATTTATTAACTCAGTAACTTCTTTTTCATAACTTCTTGTTTCAAATACCATAGCACTTTTTATAGTAATCTCTAATGATCTCCAGTGGCTTTTGGTTCAAGATAGAGTTACAAGACCATTCACGTTCTCAGTTAGGGTATATATGGTTCTATAATACATCATATTGGTTCTTGTTGACCTCAACAACAATCGGATTCTTTCTACAGAGAACTTGACATTTAAACAAAATGAGAGTAAAATACCTGTAGTTGTTTAAGTACATATATTCTTAGTAGTAGAACGATTCTCTTCCGCACTTTTAAGCACATTCGTAAAATCTGAAGCTGAGATGCGTACATACAGACAACAAGACTGCCCATCCTATGGTGGATACTGGATAGATCGTTCAAAGTGATGAACAAGTAAAGAATTTAACAAATTTATTGCGTTTATCCGAAGCCATTGTCATAAAAAAGCTTGAGAATAATCTACGTATTTAAAGGCATATAGTTTCCAGTCTTGGACTACCCTGGCAACTACAAATTACTAAAAATGTATTCAAACTTTTTCCGCGAAGTATCATAACTTTATTTTAACCTTCTTTTTCTCTCAGTTTGTTTAACCTACTCTCCCAGTTTTTCTAAATTTCCAATGAGCGTATCTGAGATAGACACAGTTTGAAAAAATAGTTAATATGGAGAGATGACAATTGAAAGTGAAAAATTCTGGGTTAAGGCAAATTGAAGCCCCTGGGTTTTCGAACCAACAAGTAGTCTATAATCATAATTCTTCATTTCTAATAAACTGGTGTCTGCTTTCAATGCTAAATTCTTCCTTTTGATAATATGCACATTTTCATTCCATAGACAGTTGCTTCTCCAAACAATTTCCCGTCGAAACTACTAAGATGGGGTGGAAATGAAAATAAAAATATTTATAAACCGGAGTGAAAAGCTTACCAGAAACTTGTTCCAGATACGAGAAGAAATCTTTGAAAGTACTCGCCTTCCGAGAAACTGCGGATGAGTTCATCAAGTGATGAAAAAAGCTTCTTAAACTTAGGACATTTGCTAGACATTTTTAACAAATGATCTTCATGCGTCAATCTGGAGAACACAGGAGGAAGTTGATTAGTGCTCTTCTTTTCTAGTTGATAAAATCCCCTGATAAAATTATTTGCAGACATGAGTGTTCTTTCAGTGCCAGAACTACGAAATAATACTTCATCCTATTATTTGGGATATATATATATATATACATACATATTTCAAATACCTTATGATAAATTTCAGGAAGAAAACCAGAATACATCTTGCGGATCAGCCGCCCAAGTTCATGATGCTGCTCTGCACCGTAGGCTGTCAGCTGACCATACCCCATTTTCCAGACATTTCGATAAGGATCAACTGGAAATGTGTGGACAGGAGACCTGTCACCATGTCGACAAAGAATAAACAACATAATCAAATCTTTTGTTGTGGGCGTTTTCCTGATAACTTCCATGGTCAAATATGGACATATCAATACAAATGTAATTAGTGGAAACAACATTGAGCATACATTCAAACTTATTAGATGGTTTGCTTTGTATCTCGAAAAAGACAGAAAATATAGATTCATATTGATTTGCGCTAATTTGTTCTAATTTGTTGAATACAGGAAGAAATGTTTGAAAATTCAGTTTTTAAAAACAGTAAATAGATGAAATAATTCCGGCCCCAGTAAAAATTATATTGCACATCCAACTAGTACCATCAGTGACCGAAATCGCAACAAGTAGACAATGGAACGGGAATGGCCAAAATAGATACTCTGTTACTTCACTAAACGATGATAATGATGCCAAAAGCCATCGCTTATTGGAAAGTGTTACTGCAAACAAACGACGCTGCAGTTCCAGTTACCAAAACAGTTTTCGAGTAGGAACGACTCACCTGAACCAAAAGTTTTGATGTAGAGTAAAATGATCTCTGCAAACTGACAACAGACGATAAATAAGAGCAAGAGCTGAATTTCTGCAAATTATAATCTATAGAACGAAATCAAAACACGAAGATAAAATACCAATATAAACCGGTTCATAACTGTCTAAAGACCTATATTTAAGAACTTGACGGATATAAGGCTAATCAAGTGAATTACGAAACCACTTTTCTCAATATTGGAGATAAAGCTAATTCTATGACATAATATATGGTCCGGTGAATGAATCTTCTAATTTACCACGATGCAAAACAGAACAGTGGCAATCAACAAGAAAAAGTAGTGAAAAGAATTATGGAACGGATATGAAAGAGTATTCGGAGGTAAATAATTTGAAAATCAACGTTAGTGAACATTTTCAAGCTCCAGAAGGCGTCAAAGAGTGAAAACATCTGAGCTATGGTGAAAGATCTGTAGCCATATCACCAACAGTATGCAATCATTGATTTCTATTACCTCAAAAACCTGATCGAGACAATTACACCTACCCTACACAGCCCAGAACAACAGTCAAACTTCATGGACTGGTGCCACTTTTCGATCTGGCCGTCCTGACCCTTTCTTCAATGTAATAAACAATCAGCTAACATTGCGCGTTGAGGTAATTGGTGGCTTGGCATGGACAATACATGCTCAAACCACTTCAGTTAGTGAAGGTTAACAACCTAATAAGCGCTAAGGAGCTGCCAAATACCACGAACTCCCCCTAGGTTCTCAACGCCAAAGATGTACACATCGAGTCAGAAAATAGAGATGGTAATATACGTACACTTTAGACAGACCTAAACAGCTTTTAACCTAGTTACAGAAATAGCTGGTGCCTATCACAGGTGAGCATATATAAGAGGCATACGAAGAACGACTTTAATGAATAAACGTCTTTATCGCATCAATTTATCGCATACAAAGGTGAGATCTAGTAATCCTATACACAAATTTGATAGATGACTTTAGACCTGATCTATATTCTGTTTTGCTTCCCATCAGGTCGGAACGCCTCACAACACATGGTCGGAGATTATAAAAGCAGAGAAACAACTCCATCTATGCGACGTACTGGTTTTTGCGTCCGGTAATCAACTCCTGAAACCGACTCCAGGAAGCGTCCATGTCACACACCAACTGGTTCAAAAGAAGACTGAAAAGACAGAAATCTACTGGAAAATGATTTTTATAGTCTCGCAGCCTTCCATCCTCAAAGTGAAAATCTGATTGGTTATCGGCTTATGTTAAGCTAGTAAGTGATCAGTCTCATTACACGTAACCAAGTTAGCTGTTAAAGTGCAGCGGTTGTTGGACGGACAGGATTCAAAGTTTGTCCCAACACCGTTTTCTTCTACGTTCTTCTACATGGCTCAGAAAGACTTGAGAGTAATAATTGTTAATTTTTCTTCTCATATTGTCGTTACCCTGAGTTTGAGGTAGGATTATACAGTTAGATAACGCCAAGGTTTTCGGATCCCTAAAGAAGAGAAACTACAGAGACTGATATCAACTAAGCACAGGAATCGAGCCGACAAACACTTTAGGCGCACTTTGAAATTTTCGGGCAAATGACGGCAGAAAAACTTTGGACTTACTGCTGACAATGCATCCTCGTTCCCGATACTGTCAAAAAGTCTTCCCAAAATTGCAGAAATTGTCTAAGTGCGCCTAAATTACCATAATTGTCAGCACTGCATCCAAAATCTGTCTGCAGTGCACCCAGTTTCGCAGATGAGGGATTATGACTGGCAATAAGTAGTGTACGTGAACAGAACTCGCATATGTGGATGGTTAGTAGTATTATACGGAATCTGCAACCACTTATTGACTTCCCGAAGGCTAATCTTGCTGAATATGATTTGTTGGAGACGTGCCCAAAAGTTCCAAACTGCGCCTAAAGTCAATTTCAGGAATTACTTAAATTGTCAAAGTGCACCCAAAGTGTTTACCGGCTGGGAAATAGTGTTTCGAATGAGGTATAAATATAAACTTGGTGGTAAATAGGTAAATTAACATAGTACAAGAAGTAAAAGTATTTGACAAAATATGATCGGATAGTTAGTCCAGAAGCCCCAGCTGCAGGGCGCTCCTTCAAACAGGTATATGCATGAGTGGCCCAACCGTTCATTCCGTGGACTGTTCCGAAGGGGCGGGAACATTGTCCTTCGTGAATAAACTACGAAACTCGAATCTTGCTACGACGTAAGAAAATGTGTTGGAGTCGTGCCACACACCTCAGTACTCCCAAGGTGATGAAGGATTACAGAAAAGCCTAAAATAAGCGTATCGTTGCTATCGGCTGGTCTCGAATATGCTTTTAAACACGTCTTGTCAAGGCTGCATTGCAACATCCAAAAAGGTTACTTTCTCATAAGAACTATAGAAATAAGATGTATCATGGCATACCCACCCTAATCAAAGGGGCAAGAACTAACTTCGGTTGAAAACGATAGGGAAAACGCAGGAGCAATGGCTCGATATTTTGCTGAAGTTATTACACACTTATTCAATAGTAGAAGCATTGACAATGATATCGATCGCAATGATGTATTTCGATGTAGAAAAATCAACAGGACCGGATGAGCTGCTCAGAAAGTTTGCACTCTATGTAGCCGGCCCATTGACTACTACATTTAGACTTTCTCTTAGTGAAGGCATATTCCCAAATGACTGGAAGGATGCCAGTCACACCTAGCTATAAAGCAGGTTCTAGGCAACACATCAAATTACAGACCGATAAGTGACTAGTACTGTAGTAAAAATGATTGAGTAGTCAAGAAAGCCATCACAGTTCACTTAGAGAGCAACACTTTATTGTGTCGTTTGAAGCATGGTTTTCGCAGTTTCTCTTGCTTGACGAACCTCCTTAAAGTCAGAGAAAGTTGGGTTAGTTCTAAAGAAGATAGGTTACCTGTAGATGTCATTTTCATAGACTTTAGTGAGGCGTTCGATAAGGCACCTCATTCCAGGTTGCTCAGGAAACTGTAAAGTTTCGGAACCACTGGCAGTCTGCTTACATGGATAAGACAGTTCCTCGTTGGTGGGAGACAAAGAGTAAGGATCAGTTCTCAACTCTCCTTTTGGAAGTCGGTAGAGAGTAGAGTGCCACAAAGGCAAAGTCCTGGGTCCCCTGCTATTTCTCCTATGCGTAAATGAGCTGCCAAATATCACGGAATCCCCTATGGTTCTCTACGTCGATGACTTAAAAATCTGGCGCGAAATTAAGAACGACGAGGATATATGTGCACTTAAGGCAGACCTAAACAGCTTGTTTACGTGGTCAGAGATGCGTATGTGTGAGCATGCACTCGAGGCACACATGACAACATCTACTATGTTGATGGGACTCATCTACCGTTAGTACCGACCCACAATGAACCAACAGTCTCACTGAGTTATGATTTCAAAAAAAAAATCGCACACTGTAGATAAGTAGCAGCTCGGAGTTTTAGCACACTGGCATTACGCAGAACATTTAGAAATATAAGTGGTGGTATGTTCATCTTATACACACCCTTAGTTAGGTCCAAATTAGATAAATATATACAGGCGGCTAATCCTTGTCTGAAAGGTGACGCAGACCTCCTAGAAAGAGTTCAGAGGGCAGCCACTCATATGATCCCTGTGATGACTGGCCTCATGTATGGAGTTCGAATTAAGGAGATGAACCTCTTCTTTTTGTCCTATAGAAGACAGAGGGGAGATCTGATCATGCCATACAGGATTTTAAGAAATGACATGGGACCTGATCTCTCTTTTCTTTCCATTCCAATTACGTCGTTACATCTCAGAGGACATAGTAGGAGGCTAGAAAAGCAAAAAACGAACGTAGTATGCGCAGAGTACTGGTTCTCGAGTAGATTAATCAATTCCTGGAACCCACTCCTGGAAGCGTCCATGTCACACACCAACTGGTTCAAAAGAAGACTGAAAAGACAGAAATCTACTGGAAAATGATTTTTATAGTCTCGCAGCCTTCCATCCTCAAGTGAAAATCTGATTGGTTATCGGCTTATGTTAAGCTAGTAAGTGATCAGTCTCATTACACGTAACCAAGTTAGCTGTTAAAGTGCAGCGGTTGTTGGACGGACAGGATTCAAAAGTTTGTCCCAACACCGTTTTCTTCTACGTTCTTCCACATGGCTCAGAAAGACTTGAGAGTAATAATTGTTAATTTTTCTTCTCATATTGTCGTTACCCTGAGTTTGAGGTAGGATTATACAGTTAGATAACGCCAAGGTTTTCGGATCCCTAAAGAAGAGAAACTACAGAGACTGATATCAACTAAGCACAGGAATCGAGCCGACAAACACTTTAGGCGCACTTTGAAATTTTCGGGCAAATGACGGCAGAAAAACTTTGGACTTACTGCTGACAATGCATCCTCGTTCCCGATACTGTCAAAAAGTCTTCCCAAAATTGCAGAAATTGTCTAAGTGCGCCTAAATTACCATAATTGTCAGCACTGCATCCAAAATCTGTCTGCAGTGCACCCAGTTTCGCAGATGAGGGATTATGACTGGCAATAAGTAGTGTACGTGAACAGAACTCGCATATGTGGATGGTTAGTAGTATTATACGGAATCTGCAACCACTTATTGACTTCCCGAAGGCTAATCTTGCTGAATATGATTTGTTGGAGACGTGCCCAAAAGTTCCAAACTGCGCCTAAAGTCAATTTCAGGAATTACTTAAATTGTCAAAGTGCACCCAAAGTGTTTACCGGCTGGGAAATAGTGTTTCGAATGAGGTATAAATATAAACTTGGTGGTAAATAGGTAAATTAACATAGTACAAGAAGTAAAAGTATTTGACAAAATATGATCGGATAGTTAGTCCAGAAGCCCCAGCTGCAGGGCGCTCCTTCAAACAGGTATATGCATGAGTGGCCCAACCGTTCATTCCGTGGACTGTTCCGAAGGGGCGGGAACATTGTCCTTCGTGAATAAACTACGAAACTCGAATCTTGCTACGACGTAAGAAAATGTGTTGGAGTCGTGCCACACACCTCAGTACTCCCAAGGTGATGAAGGATTACAGAAAAGCCTAAAATAAGCGTATCGTTGCTATCGGCTGGTCTCGAATATGCTTTTAAACACGTCTTGTCAAGGCTGCATTGCAACATCCAAAAAGGTTACTTTCTCATAAGAACTATAGAAATAAGATGTATCATGGTATACCCACCCTAATCAAAGGGGCAAGAACTAACTTCGGTTGAAAACGATAGGGAAAACGCAGGAGCAATGGCTCGATATTTTGCTGAAGTTATTACACACTTATTCAATAGTAGAAGCATTGACAATGATATCGATCGCAATGATGTATTTCGATGTAGAAAAATCAACAGGACCGGATGAGCTGCTCAGAAAGTTTGCACTCTATGTAGCCGGCCCATTGACTACTACATTTAGACTTTCTCTTAGTGAAGGCATATTCCCAAATGACTGGAAGGATGCCAGTCACACCTAGCTATAAAGCAGGTTCTAGGCAACACATCAAATTACAGACCGATAAGTGACTAGTACTGTAGTAAAAATGATTGAGTAGTCAAGAAAGCCATCACAGTTCACTTAGAGAGCAACACTTTATTGTGTCGTTTGAAGCATGGTTTTCGCAGTTTCTCTTGCTTGACGAACCTCCTTAAAGTCAGAGAAAGTTGGGTTAGTTCTAAAGAAGATAGGTTACCTGTAGATGTCATTTTCATAGACTTTAGTGAGGCGTTCGATAAGGCACCTCATTCCAGGTTGCTCAGGAAACTGTAAAGTTTCGGAACCACTGGCAGTCTGCTTACATGGATAAGACAGTTCCTCGTTGGTGGGAGACAAAGAGTAAGGATCAGTTCTCAACTCTCCTTTTGGAAGTCGGTAGAGAGTAGAGTGCCACAAAGGCAAAGTCCTGGGTCCCCTGCTATTTCTCCTATGCGTAAATGAGCTGCCAAATATCACGGAATCCCCTATGGTTCTCTACGTCGATGACTTAAAAATCTGGCGCGAAATTAAGAACGACGAGGATATATGTGCACTTAAGGCAGACCTAAACAGCTTGTTTACGTGGTCAGAGATGCGTATGTGTGAGCATGCACTCGAGGCACACATGACAACATCTACTATGTTGATGGGACTCATCTACCGTTAGTACCGACCCACAATGAACCAACAGTCTCACTGAGTTATGATTTCAAAAAAAAAATCGCACACTGTAGATAAGTAGCAGCTCGGAGTTTTAGCACACTGGCATTACGCAGAACATTTAGAAATATAAGTGGTGGTATGTTCATCTTATACACACCCTTAGTTAGGTCCAAATTAGATAAATATATACAGGCGGCTAATCCTTGTCTGAAAGGTGACGCAGACCTCCTAGAAAGAGTTCAGAGGGCAGCCACTCATATGATCCCTGTGATGACTGGCCTCATGTATGGAGTTCGAATTAAGGAGATGAACCTCTTCTTTTTGTCCTATAGAAGACAGAGGGGAGATCTGATCATGCCATACAGGATTTTAAGAAATGACATGGGACCTGATCTCTCTTTTCTTTCCATTCCAATTACGTCGTTACATCTCAGAGGACATAGTAGGAGGCTAGAAAAGCAAAAAACGAACGTAGTATGCGCAGAGTACTGGTTCTCGAGTAGATTAATCAATTCCTGGAACCCACTCCTGGAAGCGTCCATGTCACACACCAACTGGTTCAAAAGAAGACTGAAAAGACAGAAATCTACTGGAAAATGATTTTTATAGTCTCGCAGCCTTCCATCCTCAAAGTGAAAATCTGATTGGTTATCGGCTTATGTTAAGCTAGTAAGTGATCAGTCTCATTACACGTAACCAAGTTAGCTGTTAAAGTGCAGCGGTTGTTGGACGGACAGGATTCAAAAGTTTGTCCCAACACCGTTTTCTTCTACGTTCTTCCACATGGCTCAGAAAGACTTGAGAGTAATAATTGTTAATTTTTCTTCTCATATTGTCGTTACCCTGAGTTTGAGGTAGGATTATACAGTTAGATAACGCCAAGGTTTTCGGATCCCTAAAGAAGAGAAACTACAGAGACTGATATCAACTAAGCACAGGAATCGAGCCGACAAACACTTTAGGCGCACTTTGAAATTTTCGGGCAAA
>CALYCZ020000128.1:0-52305 GCA_944470555.2 Heterobilharzia americana | reverse complement strand
ACGGATATCTCAAAGTTGTGTAGTTATCTTGACATGACTATGAGCAACAAATTATGTCCGAAACGTAATGCAGTAGGCAACACTGTTACACTGTGTGATAAACCTAATAAATCAATAAAATTGGAATTACATCCTACCGCATTACGCTTATTTTACTGTTGCTTTCGCAGAAGTGTTACTGAAGTCCTTTGGAACTTTGCTACGAAGTGTTCCATCGATCGTTGCAGCCGTCTTTCCTGAGGGTTTTCCGGCGTCCCACTCACTCCGGTGGTGTTTTCACTAACAGTCGTATTCTTCTTGCCGTTATCTTCAATAAGCGGAAATAGTTGCCGTGTTTTACACAGTGCTCATACGTTCTTCATCTCTGTTTTACCACTAACCCACCACTCCTTGCGGTCAACGCGAAGACCATTGGTCAACTTGCGATTCAGTTGCTTTCGCTCTTTATCATAGTCAGAGCCAGCCAGCTGTAATCTGTCTTACTGCATCAATCAGTTAGTATGATATCGCTGAAATCCGATGTGGTTTGTTAGCCTTCGAGTCTATGCTACCAACTGTCTTCACCTCTGTTTGTACAACACATCTAATATCACAACAGGTTTACACAGGGGGAGCATTGCTGTCGTGTCCAGATGAATGCTTAGCTATCTCTCCCCTGAATTCGAACTTGACGTTCTCATCGTTTAACCGACTGTAGACAGGCTTTGCCATCGCCTGTTCCCTGCAACTACTGAGGTGCAAACATACACGAGCTCGCAGTAGCACGTGGTCAGAGTCCATACTTGTAGTCCAGAAAGAGTGGCGATCCTAGATCGATCGTCTCCAACGATAGTTGGCTTATAGCAATGTGATCTACCTATGTCCGTCTCCCGTTTATGTGTGACAGTGTCTCTCCCTATGCTTGAAGTCACAGCTGACCAGGGATAAGTGATAGTCAGAACAAAACTGCAACAGGTGATCAGTGTTGTCGGTTCGTTGGCATGGGACTACGTAATTACCCATCAAGATGCCTCTTCAGTTGCCTCAGCTTCCTTACTTGAGCTTTAGAGTTATCTGCCATCAAGAGTATATCTGAAAGTTTTGCCTTCTGTAGCGCAATCGATGGCTTTGCATTGCATTTATCCTTTGGATCACCTGGGCTACAGTCGGTTGATACGTAAGCAGATATTAAGAATGGGCACCGATGGATCTTACGATCCTTCCTAGCCTTTGCACATCCACTCAGTGGAACAATACATGGATGGCTAATTACCGGCAACCACTTGACAAGCGCACTTCCTGCCCTACGGCTCAACACTTTGTCTATGCCGACAAGTCTTCGAGAGATGGCCGTTGGGTCTCCGGATACTCGCAGGGTGAATTCGGGAGATTCGCCGCACCCTTCAGGTCGGACTAATTTAATGACGATGCTTAGGTCCCGGATGCTTGTCCCAGGAACAGCACCCATCCGCATTTAAAGGCTCAAGAGTTGTAGTGACAGATTCTTAGTGTCCAGTTCGGTAGAGTTGTGGAGTAGAGTCCTACAAGAAATCGATGGTGGGTTCTCAGGAGACTATGAATGAGATTTTACCAGCCTTGGCCGTTGACAGTGGCGGCAGGGCAAGAGTTTGGGCAGGGTCTGGGAGGTCTAACGGTAGCGTGAGGATGTTAAGGCAAAGGAGGATAATTAGTTAGTGAGGGCCGGTTGTGTTTGATTGGGTCTTTCGTACTACTGGGGGCGTGAGGGTAGTTGGTAGTACCCGGCTGTCCACACCGTGAAAGGCCATTTCTTCCTAAGGTACTTGGAAGGGATGGGTTTGTGTGACTGCAGGGCTCATGTGACGTCTGCTGGGGGCCTGTCACACATGACCTTTTGTGAGTTGTTGTCTTGAGGCCCGTTAGTCGAATACCAGATAGAGAGCACTCATACCACCGGCACTGGAAGACCTTGGAGCATGTTGGAGTGCGCCATTTTGAGGACTTGCCTTTTCTAACCCGTCGCTGTAAAGGGAAGGCATGAATCAGTGCGGCGCAGCTGGTTATCCGGGAAAGGTCTTACCGCTGCCAAACCCCATCCAGCCAGTAGCAGCGGAACTTCGCCGTCATACCCAAGCCATATTGAAGTAATTTGCACTGTGACGGCAGCCGATTTTCGGCCTGTTACAATCTGACAGACCTTTCTGTCGTGGTAGGACCTCGAGGGAACAAGAGTTTCCCCAGGGTAGATGGCCAGGTCATTGTGATATGCAAGCCCGACCACCAGTGAAGACAGAAGCCTTTTGTCGGGTTTGCTGCAGATGGGCTGCACTGAGGAAAATTACCATCCTCTTACCTGTCACGCGCAGCAGCAATAGCCTTAGGGAACTCGAAAATAACTCCCCATCTGCCCAGCCAGGCTCCTTGAAATCTCTGGTAAAGTAGTTATCTGATTTAGTCCGCATATGTCTTCAATAATATAATGGGTTGATTGCTGCATCCTACCTGCTCATTTTGGGGCTTATACGGTGATCGTGACCAAGTTATCTGTGGGTGAAGTACTAGTTTTTCACAGGGTGATCCATGGCGAAACAGTCGTCAGCAGTTCCACTAGAGAACATATTATAGGAAAGCTGGATCGCCAATAAGACAAATACTGCAATGAATAACAAATGCCGACCGACTACTGGCCTTCCAACCGGAGAATAAAGACCTCTGCGATGGAGACCAACTTATGTCAATCCTAGAGGTTTCCGTTATCAGAAACATTACTTGTGCGACGCAGTTTGATCCCAAGCACGAACCACAACTCATAAGTTCGGTATTTTCACACCGACCCCCAGCACTGTTTAACATCAACCAGTAGCGACCACGTAGTCATGTTTTTCAAGTTTGTACATACGACTAACGTCATGGTTCCTTCCTAGACAGAATTTATAACATGCGGACACGGTAGTCATCAAACACTGTGAAGCTACACTAGACTGGCCTGCAGATAACAACATCCCGAAGGAGAACTGGGAAGGTTTGCGGTTACGTTCGATGATACAACTCGACCGTTTACCTCGTGGTCATTTCCAGGTAGGGGTTTTCATCACTGTTCAGGGGCCAATCAGAGTATCGCGAAGTTTCCAAAGCGAGGAGGAAGGACTGTGTGGGGCGGCAAGGTGTTTAAGACTGCGAACTGCGAAGTCACGAATGTACAGATCATCTTGCTCGGGTTCCGAAATAAAATACGAAAAGTAGTTCGTGAATGGTTGTCAGACCTATTTAGGCAGTTTGTTCAGATATGTCAAAGGGACTAAAAGTAGGGGTGAAGTCTCGTCTCCATCAACGACCGAGAATTCCGATAGGTCAACTGAGTTTGATCTCTCTAAGGCTGAATTTCTCCCCCACCATTTTAGTTTAGTCCCCTCAGAAGAAGGAGGCGTTATCACTAAGACCAGCATTACCAAACGTTTCCGAAAAATGAGCTGAGCGGAGGTCAGAAGATAGTAAGCCCTTCGGCTAGTGAGGTAGACTAGATCCGTGAAACCCCTGGTCCTGATGGCTTGCATTCAGGAATATTGTCTTTCCTCTCAGACATAGTTACCAGACCGCCCACTGAACTATTTGGTATGGCCCTACTTGAGACTGGGATTCCTAAAGGCAGAAAAGAAACCGTAACTGGCCTTTTTCATGGCAGGAAGCAGGGTAGTAGAACCGAATTGTCATTCCACTGGCCTAGCCACCTTAGTCATTCCGGCGTTCAAAAAGAATATTAGCTACAGAGCGGTCAGTCGTGCCGAAAATGATATTCTTCTCACATCTCTACGACATGAGTTTCACGCCGCTCAGCCTTGCTCGACTGGCCATCTCTTACCAAAGAAGGAACGCGTGAGAGCTCGTGACGAGAAGATGCTATGTTCGTTGACTTCGGCAGAGGATTCTGCGTGGTTAGCACGTTTGATCTGTGAATGAAACATTGTCTAACTGGCAACCTGTGTGATGTGGGGTTCCTCTAGGAGCAATCGCGAGTCCTCTTCTTTGGTAGGGATGGCGGCAGGTGTGCACTGTAGACGACACTAATGAGCTATTCATTTGGTCAGACATGGAGTTCGTGATAGCTCCCATCAATATCTAAATGTAGGACCTGACAACCAAGAAACTAAAGGCTTGGGAGTTACAGCCAGTGACATTTAGTAGACGTTTGTATATTGCGCTGAAGTCGGAGAAAAAGCGTTCCGAGTATCGCTGTTTCTAATTCAAATAGTTCGATGAAGGCTTGTTTCGCATACTGTACCGTACGTCTGTGCGACACCACCTCAAATCCTGCATTCAGGAGGCCAGCTCCTCTTTGACGGGATGCTAAAGCGCTGAAACGCGCTTGTATACTCGGCACTAAATAGGTGGCTGGTCCGAACAGAATATACCATGACGACTGTTAAGAGTGGTAATCCTTTCCCCAGTTGTCATATCACAGGAGAGGAGAGGACTTGATATTAACATTCTGTATCCTTAGCGATGATATTGGAACTGATTTGTCTTATTCATCCTCTCCCTCAGGGACCAACCATCTTTGAGAACATTACAAGGAAGTTCAACACCCATGGTCGAATCACCGTAGCGTGAGTTTAGGCATCTCACCGAAACGAGTCAGCGACTGGAACTCACTTCGAGAACCATCAGCTTATTCGATAAAATCATCCAAAAAAGCATTGGCCCTTCACATATATACCCAATAAAAGCAATAAAACAGGACGAATTTGCGTACTTTCTTTATTAGTGAAGTCTTACTGAAGGCATTAAATCTGGCGGGAACTTCTGTATGTACGTTACAAAGATATCATTTGGACGTCACACCATTTTACTTGAGGGGAAACAAAGGTGAAGTAAGTGGGCTTATTCTTGTGAGTTTTTGTTTAGTACACTATAAGAACCATTACTTAAGACTGGGGATCTACATGTTAGGTTAAATATTAAATTTCCTTAGACTAAATTGCCCTAAAAAAAAATTGTTACCTCCATTTTTTCTGGCATTGTTTTGACTAATTAAGACACATTTGTCAAGGCATTAATATGCTTGAGTTTTTGAGTACTTGGTGCTCTGGCTCACATCTTCACTGTTTAGATAACGTATATGGGATTTGTGGGTACAAAATGTGGGATATGAGGTCATCGTATGAATAGCGAAAACGTTGGTTAAGTTCAACATTTCCCCTCTGGCTTCCCGAATTTCTCATGTTTCCTTTTTTCTTGCTGGAACTTACGCCTACGTCTCCTACAAACGCTTTCCTATGGGGGATACGTTAGTGTTCCACGTTTTCAGTGAACCCTTTCTACCTGAATTCACACGTGTCACTTATTCACACACACGGAATTTTCCCCTGAACAAACCACTAAATTCGAAAATGCCTGTAATAACAACATACTTTTATAATAGGGGTCCGGTTAAAATGTTCAGGATGCAATTAGTTTTAAAATTCGTCCCAAGAACTGTACAGTCTGTACAAGTATGTGTTTTTCGCCATCTCCAGTGAGCTTCTTGAAACCGCAACACCTTATTGACGTTGAATTCTATCCGCCTCGTTGTTCACTACCAAATTCTGCAATGAAAATTGATCGCATTGTTTGATATTAGTGTTGTTGGAGGAGTGTTTGTTACTGATTAATGGTTCAAAATAAATGAACTTAGTTCCTAGACTATTTGAAGACAAGCAGGTAGGAATTTAAACTTAGTGGCTTCTTAATTAGGGTCAGATGCTTCCACCTTTTTTCTCATCCTCTGGTCATGAAACCAGTTCTTTGTGACTTTAGTGACTACTTTTATAACTTCTTTACTCATCTTTAGGTGTTTTTACTTTTCAACTATCGCGTCTATGTAAAAAGTAGATAACAGTACTTACAACCAAATGTAGCAACTCACCGATCGCCATAGTGTGAAAGTCGCAGTTTTGAACCCCCATTTTGTTAACTGTACTCCTGTAAGTGATTTGACGTGGCACCGCACTATTCTTCTAGGAGCTAACAAGTTTGCTAGTCGCCATGGTAGCGTCATTTTGGAGGAAGTATTATGGAGGAAGCATCATTTTCTCAAAGTAGCCATGGCTCTTCAAATTCTATTCAAAGGTCTCCAAAGCAATCATTCTTCATCGGAAGACTGATTTCACGCTCAGTATCCAGCTCAATATCACCTCACAGCAAGATTTTGTAGCTCCAGACTAGCTAACAGCTTCGTTGACACATGATAGGTGTTCTGCAAAGACCTTATTTCTTTATGTAAACATGTTCATAAACATACCTCGCATCTCCGTCAACGCAGCAAACAAGGTTTCACGGCAACTATGTTTGGTAGGTGATCGAAAGGAACTGAGTCGTGTATAGTGGTTTGTAACGTGCGTTATCAGAAGGCTCACTGCAAGGGTTGTTTATGGCCGTGTCGCGTAAAATACCATAGGTTGACAAAAACCAAGCTATCCTGTTCTATGGATGCAGATATTTTATCGGTCACTGATGCACACCCACTAGAGCTGATCCGACTTCTCAGGTCAGGTGAATAATCAAGTGATCAGCACGCTCAACCTGTTCACTGCCTATTGTTGATCAAGAGACCAGCGAAAACCGGTTTTTGTACAATGTATTGCATTTGGTTGGTGAAAAAAGTGCCAAACATTCACAAATTACCACAGAAAATGTTCGGAAGACTCTATCACCAGTGAAGCAATCGTTCTTAGGCAATCTGCAATGGCAGTTAAGTGACTGTTGAGAGATACAGCACGTGATGCTTGGTAGTTCATGGCATGGTAAAGGTAGAAAACTGACCTTCGGTCACAGGTTGATCTCCAACTGCAGTAGGTTCAACTTTGCCTTCACCTCTTCGATGTCATATGTATTCACATATGTAGGTGGTTTGTAAATATTGAAAAATTTTTCTCGTGCATATGTTGTCCAGTCAATTCTAGGATATTCCTGATCATTTTGCTGGTAGTCATCTGCAGTGGCACAAGACACCCTACTGATGTAGAAGCATGGACCTCAACAAATAACTAAGTACTTCACTCGGAAACGTCCGATTGCAGTTGAAAAGAATGAAGTTATATTATCAAGCTTACTTTAACGCGTAATAAGTAACACTGTAAGGTATCATCTGTCTGAAATCTCACATCCATATGCATCTATGATGTATGTGGAAGAAGCATGATCACGTGGGTGTAGTGTACCCACGGCAATGCACTTATATCGGATGTCAGTAATTGAAATCCAAACGCAGTCACCAACGAACTGATTAGATTTAAAGAAGTTAATTATCGTTGACAAGCACAGTTTCACAAAGAAAGCTCTTACATCTTTGCAAGCCGTGGATCGAATCATGCTTTTTTGCTGGTGATTTCGCTGGTAATTCATGGTTCATGATTCACTATAACTCAGATACCAGACTATGGTGGCAAAACTTGAAGGTCTGTACATGGTCTGTTTCTTCACATTGACCGCTATTCGGAAGAACGTTAATCCGGCTAATGGCTTAAAACTATTGGTGGCATACAAATGTCTGTTTCTACTTCCATCTATGCTTCCTGCTTAGCTACTCTAAATTCTCTTTGAACATATCGTTTTCTTAGTCAATGAAGACTCGAAAAGCAATATCGTAAATGAATGAAAACAACCGTCGACTGTAATATCAATGGCAGTTTGCTTCTGTCCGTATACGTTTTTAACTACTTCTTCGCATAGGCCCTCATAACTGAGCATATACTGTTACAGTTTGAATGACTACAACGTTGCAATAATGATAGTGGAATATAGCATAAATTGATGTAGGTAGGGGATGAAGATTGCCCAAAACGCTCGAACAAAATATCGAAAAGAAAAGCTGGACCTCGGCACAATGACAGACAGATGAAATCAGCGTAGGACCTCACTCAAGCGCAACTGTCCATTTTACCACACTTCACAGCAACATGAAAAGAACTGGATGAAAAAAAATACATATCAAATTAGATAAAGGTGTATGGGAGGGGCATGAATTCAAAAAACCAAGTTTAGTAGGAACGTTCAAGCTTTAGAAGACATCAAAGAGTGAACACATCTGCACCACTGGGACTGATTTTCGGTCACATCACCAAGAGTTTCCAACCACTGACTTCTGTCGTCACGGGGACCGCAGCTAGGTAGTCTTCGCCTACCTCTATGGCTCGAACCAACAGTCAGGGACTTAGGTACAATAAGAACAACTGAGCCTCACTGGTAATCGATTGGGCCAAGATGTTTAGTTTGCGGTATTTCAGCTGAAGATCGTTGACAACATAACGTTGGGAGTGAATTAACCGGTCATTTATTCTACCAATAATGTAAATCGCCATAAATATCTATGTGCCAGCGAGTCTTCAAACTATTCCCAAGCACACTAGATGCATATACTCGATAGGAAAACATGGCACCTTATGAATAGGGAAACGTTCTAGGATTGAAACGCAGCAATGGTAGTCATCATCACACTTCATCAGTCCTAATGGCAGCATTAGCATTCGGACAAACCATTCATCCATTAGTATGCCGTGACGTGAACACGTTTTTCATATCTCTTTCTGATATGTCTTGGTAAATGTGACGTCTGATCTGGCAGGTTTGTCACAAATAATACATTTTTGTTAAGTGTCTTCCGAACGTAACGGTTTCAGCTCACCAACAACTGGCAGCAGATACAAATAAAAATTGCTTGGTTTATGAAATCCACCAAACCTTCAATGATGAATATTTCGCCCAGGAATGAATGCATTAGCCCTTCTAATATTGTCCACACTTACTGTATTATTATTAGTCCCTTGGGTTCCTAGTGGAACATAGGGCTTCAGTAGCACGTCTCCAGTGACCTCTGTTCTCGGAGATCTTTTGAACCTGCTTTTACGACAGCCCACAACCTCTCATTTTCTCCTCGCACGACCTCCTCCATGTCACCCTCGGACGTCCAACTTGTCGCTTCCCATCGGGATTCCACTCGAGCAACTGGCCTGACCCGTGATGTCCTCAGTCGGCCTTCTCAGTGCATGGCCAATCCATCTCCACTTCCTCCTGCATATTTGTTGGGTAATAGGTTCTTGGTTGGTTCGTTCCCAGAGCTCCTTGTTGCTTATTCTGACTATTCTGGCCATCTGATCTTCAGTAGCGAGCGTAAGCAGTTGTTGATGAATGTCTGTAGTTTATTGGAAATCCCTTTCGTGACGCGCCAAGTCTCTGAGCCATACAGAAGCACTGACTTGATTTTGGTGTTGAAAATCCGGATGTTGTTCCACATGCTGAGAGAGTGCAGAAGATCTCCACACTGGTTTCAGGCTAATGAACGCTTGTCTTGCTTTTCCGATTCTGACTTTGACATCCTCGTCTGTCCCGCCTGTAGTTGAAACAGTGCTTCCTAGTTAGGTGAAGGAGGTTACTTCCTTCAAGTTTCTCCCATTGATGGTGACTGGAGTTTGTTGTTGTTGTTGGAGTTGTTGGTGCGGTATCTTCATCACACCTGTCTTCTCTATATTCACTTGAAGTCCCGTCTTCGCTGCCTCTTCTACCAACTTGTTAGTTTTCGTCTGTAGATCTTCAAGTTTGTGTGACATCAGGCACAAGTCATCGCTGGCGAAATCCAAGTCTTCTAGGTTATTTTCCGCAGTCCAGTGTATCCTCCTCTTCTCGCTGCCCACTGTTTGCTGCATGATCCAGTCCAGTTCACCACAATCAGGAATATCATGGGGGATAGTAGGCAACTTTGTTTCACTCCTGTCTTCACTTCAAAATCATCACTGAGCTTCCCATTGTGAATTACTTGGCTGGCATGTGGCATCTTCATATAGTTGTTGAATGAGGCTGATAAAGGTTTGCGGTACTCCGTAGTAGTGAAGCAGTTTCCAAATTACTTGTCGGTCGACGCTGTCAAAGGTCTTCTCAAAGTCGATGAAGTTGAGATAGAGAGCTGATTGCCATTCTATGCTCTGTTCTATGATGATGCGAAGCGTTGCAATTTGGTCTGCACATGATTTGTACTTCCTGAAGCCTGCCTGTTCCGGTCGCAGTTTTGAATCCAGTGCATCCTTAAGCCTCTCCAGGATGATGCGGCTTAATATTTTGCTTGCATAGGGTGGACAGGAGAGTGATTCCGCGCCAATTCTTGCAAACACTGAGGTCTCCCTTCTTCGGGAGTTTGACAAGGTAACCCTTCTTCCAGTCAATGGACAGGTACCTTCTCTTCCTTCCACACCTTCTGCAATAGTGGTGTGAGCATGTCCACTGTTGTCTCTGCTTCTGTTTTCAGTGCTTCTAGCGGGATCCGATCTGGTCCTGCTGCTTCCCCACATTTCAGTAGCTTTATGGCGTTCAGGACTTCCATTTTTGTTGGAGGATTTATGTTCACTTGTAGTTCAGTGGCGGGGTTGCAGGTGGTATTTCTGGACGAAGTGCAGGTGGTGGTGGTCGATTCAAGAGCTTCTTGAAGTGGTCGGCCCATCGTTTCCTCTGTTTTTCTTCTTTTGTAATTAAATTTCCGTCATCATCTTTTATTGGTTTTATCTGTGTTGATCTCTTCCCAGATAGCATCCTGGTTATTTGATACAATGTTGTCAGGTCTCTCCTACCTGCAGCCTGTTCTGCTTCACTTGCCAGTGTTTCGTAGAAGTGTCTTTTGTCTTTGCGTGCACTCTTCTTTACCTCTTTGTCCAGTGTTTTATACATTGTGCTCAGTTCTTCCTGTCGTTGAGCATCCTTGCACTGGTTTATCTTCTGTTTCACCATCCTCCTCTTCCTCCTCTATCACTTTCCAGGTATCCATCGAGATCCATTCCTTATCTTCTTTCTTCTTCCTTCCTAATACGGCTGAGCAGGTTTCTTTCTACATCTCTTTCAAAGACTTCCAGTGTTCTTCCACACAGGTTTCTTCAGGGATGTTGCTCGATGTCTCCCATTTTGTCTTGATGACTGCCTTGAAGATTTCCTTTGTAGTTTCATCCTTCAGTTTCCGAGTGTTGTACTTGAATTGAGGTCTATCACCAGCTTCCTTGAAGGCTTTTAACTTGATTTGGAAGGTTCCTTGCACTAGATAGTGGTGTGAACCTACATCTGCTCCTCTTCTTGACCTTGTGTCAAGTAGACTGCGTCTCCATTTTCTTGAGATTGAGATAAAGTCGATTTGATTTTTTGTGTGTCCATCTGGTGAAATCCATGTCGCTTTGTAGATATCTTTGTGCTTGAACACACTGCCTCCAATTACCAAATCGTTGAATGCGCAGAATTCTGCAAACAATTCTCCATTCTCATTCATTTCACCTAGCGCCTCTCGACCCATGGTTAGTTCTCTTCCTGTGTTGTCCCCTCCCAGTTTGGCATTCATGTCGCCCATTAGAATTTTGATATCGCCAACTGATGTCCTGTCCAGTGTTGATTGGAGTTGTCTGTAGAAATCCTCCTTTTTCTCTTGCTCTGCATTATTTGTAGGTGCATAACATTGTATGATTGTGACCTTTCTTCCTTTTGAGTTGAATCTTGCTGTCATGATCCTGGAGGAGATTGGTTCCCACTGCATGAGAGCCTTCGATGCTCTTGAGGACATCATGATAGCCACTCCCTCAGTGTGCTCGTGGTTGGCGTCTGGGTGACAATATCGGAGTAGATTATTGACTCTCCAGTTGACAGTTTGGAGAGTCCACTCCCATTCCATCTCCTTTCGCAAATCCCAAGCACTTCGATGTGATACCTTCTCATCTCCTTTGCAATCTGGGCTGCCTTACTGGGTTCAAACATCGTGCGGACATTCCATGTCCCCACGTTTACTTTCGCTTTCATCGAGAGAAGAGAAGGCACATCGGCCAATTGGCTTCCCGAAGGCTTTCACCAACTGGCGTCATTTCGCCTCTCCGATTCCAGCGGGGAATGAGTTTGTTTTCATTTTTTATATTTTGTTTGTGCTTTGAAGTTTGTTTAGCGGTTAGATTTGTTTTACGGGGTAGGGTTGCTAGCCCTATGCCCAACCTTCCCTCTTTACCCGGGCTTAGGACCGGCTAGTAACTAGTAAACTAGTTAACCAGGCGAGGTTTAACACTTACTGTATGCCACTACTGAATAATGATGGTCTCAACACAACTTTGATTTGCTACTGTTTAAAAGGTCACATTAAAACCAAAACGAAGTATAGAAAGAGCACTTTTCAAACCTGTTTGGCGTTAAACCCGAGTACCAACTGGTATCTCCGGGCAGCCATTTGGGATCCCCGTCTACTGAACAAGACTTGTTCGTGTTCTACGTCATAGAATATTTGACCCAGATTTCACATATCCTTTTTTCAATAGAAATATTCCCACATACCCACATATATCCGATCAATTTTAACTGAGTCAGTTTTTAAACGTAAGCTAACTGGGTTTATCAGCAACGTTAGTGGCGTAGAAGTTGGCCTCATAGTTAGGGGTAAAATACATAAAGCAGTTACTAGGGTTGTAAACCTTCATCAACTCACATAGCTTGGACGTTTGTTCTGCATGGGTAGTCACCATCTACCTCTTCACACAATGTGAGTTAGATTCGGCTCAGGTTGGGAAAAGGGTAAAGGCTACAGGGCTAAAATATGACTCCAGTATATGAAGCCTCTGATTTCTTATCTCACCCATTTAGGGAAATGTAGACTTCCAAAATGGTGTTCAGGCGACACTCAAAATCAATGGTTGAAAACTGTAGGAGATGTAATTCATAATCAATGTCAGTGGTAGGGATGCATCTGCAAGTTAGTTTTCATCTATCACATTCCGTTTTTACTTTGTCGTCTCTTCCTCTATTATAACGTTTACTTCTTCTGATTGCTGCTCCCTCCTACTCTCTTGCTTTTTATCTTGTGCTTACGTGGTGACAACTTGCATTATAACGTAGTAATATCAGGTACCACTTTGATATTTATTGATTGGTTTACCGACTGGGTTAGCTAGATAAAACTATACTTATCTACCGTTCTTGAGTGACTAATTCAGTGGCTATGGGCCGTCTATAGTTTCTTTAAGGCATTGAATATTTCAGTCAATCATTTAATGATGTATTCAGTAAAATGACCAATTTACGTCATGTATTGATTCCTCAAGGTTCTCTTGTACCTGTATTTCCAAGTCGAATGAATCAAGAACGAAGTCACAGGATGTGGTTAAGCAATAACTAAAGTACACATCACATTGCTAGACCATAGCTGTAATTCCTCTTAAACCCTCATTACAGCTCCGAGTTATTTAACCGTCTCTATTAATTCATCCAAGTGAAGGAAATCTGAGTAGGTCCTTTATTCAGTGCCAACTCTGAAAGTTGTTACTCTTATGTAACCGTAACTCTTAAACCAATAGAACTCTTACTTATCATGAATAACTGATTGGGTAAATTTTGCATTGTTTTACCCATGCACGCTCCGCCTACCAAGGCTGAGCAAATAAACCACTCACTTCTGGTCATTTTAAGTAGGGCGAAATCCTATAGTTTCATGGTTAGTTAAAGTAGTTAGAGAAGGTAGTTTCTTTTGTCGTATTGACTGACATTTTCTTGCATAGGGTGTGCAATGTATCAACTGTGGAGAGTGGTTCTGCCAAGTGCATATCGTGTTAACACCGGCTACTTACGAGTGTTGTGGTAGGTCTGGTTCTTAGGGCTGATTTGTTTCAAACCTGTGGCCTATTTCGTACTAGAGGCTGCCAAACCCTAGCATATCGAAAACGGCGATTACTCAATGGTGATAATCTGGAAACTTGATCTGATGCATATAAAATCAGGTGACTCAGCAAGTGTTGTTTAGAGAACCGTCACTGAGGTGTCAGAGGTCCTAAAGATTTGATACCAGAGCATCAAAAACACGTTAAAACCAGTCCCTAAGACTCTAAATCGTAGACGAAAAATCACCAAAGTAACTATTACTTCAGCTGCAAAGCTTGTCGATTTGTTGATGCCAGCTATCCAGGTCTGTTATGGACAAAACCAGTGACTAGAAAATAATACTCCCGATAGTACAAAAACCGTCCAGCTTTGTTGGGATGTTAAGAAAAATACTCGAGAACCTAGGGTTACGGGTGGATCTTCAAAAAGACTGGCAAAATATTTTAGTTAACGAAAGCTTTAAATACGGGATACAAAAATGCTGATGCTCCATGCAATATGATAATTTGAAACATAGACAAGCCGAAAGATTCAGATCCATAGAAACAAAATGAACAGGACTTCAAACTGACTGAGTAGGTGTTCCTTTAAAGGTAACTATCGTGTTAGAAACAGGTTAGTAGTAATTCCATTCCTAATCCTTTTATAAAATCTGTACTATGGAGTAGGAGTCATGATACTGCCGTGTTTATAAGTTTAGGAATATTATTATTATTTATCATTTTCCCCTTGGGTTCCTCCATTGTACTCTCTTCTCTGCAGTCTTTTGAACCTCGCTTCAGGACTGCCCACAAGCTTTCATTTTTTCCTTACATGATCTCCTCCATATCACCCTTGGACGCCCAACTAGTCGTCCCCCCTTTGGATTCCACTCGACAGCCTGGCACGTGATGTCCCCAGTCGGCCTTCTCAGTGTATGTCCAATTGAATCCATCTCCACTTTTTTCTGCGTATTTGTTGGGTAATAGGTTCTTGGTTGGTTCGTTCCCAGACAGCCAGAGTTCTTTGTTGCCTATTCTTATTATTCTGTCCATCTGATCTTCAGTATTGAGTGAGCGTAGGTGGCAGCTGTTGATGAATGTCTGTAGTTTGTTGGAAGTGCTTTTCATGACTCGCCAAACTTCTGAACCATACAGCACCACTGACTTGACCGAATTGGTGTTGAGAATCCGGATGTTGTTCACGCTTTATGCTGAGTGCAGTGGAGTGGAGTGGAGTGCAGTAGATCTGCACACTGATTTCAGATTAATGAAAGTCTGTCTTTCTGTCTTTCCGATCCTGCCTGCTTTGACATCCCCGTCTGTGCCGCCTGTAGTTGAAACGATGCCGCCTTGTCAGGTAGGTGGAAGAGACAACTTCGTTTACATTTCTCCCGTTAATCGTGATTGATGCCTCTTGTTGTTGATGCTGTTGTTGGTTGGGTATCATCATCATCACCTCCATCTTCTCTACATTCACTTGAAGTCCTGTTTTCGCTGCCCTGCCTCTTCTGTCAACTTGTTAGTTTCCGCCTGTAGATCTTCGAGTTTGTGGGACGAGACATTAGAAATAAATCATCATCATCATCGGTGAAATCTAAATCTTCTTCTAGGCTATTTTCATCGGTCCAGCCAGCATATGCCCATCTTCTCACTCCTCACAGTTGTCTGCTGCATGATCCAGTCCAGTCTAGTCGACCACAATCAGATAGGTCATGAGTGATAGTAGGCAGGCAGCCTTGTCTTACTCCTGTCCCCTGTCTTCATTCACTTCGAAGGCGTCACTGAGCTCTTTCCATTGTGGATCACTTGGCATGTGGCACCTTCATATAGCTAGCTGTTGAATGAGATTGGTAAGGGTTTGTGGCACTGACACCGTAGTGTTGAAGCAACTGCCTGTCAAATCACTTGTCAGTCGACGCTTTCGAAGGCTTTTTCAAAGTCGATGAAGTTGAGGTGAGGTGAGGTGAGGTGATGAGTTGACTGCTATTCTATACTCTGTTCCATGATGATGGGTAGTGTGGTGTAGTGTAGTATAGTGTAGTGAAGTGTAGTGTAGTGTAGTGTTGCAATTTGATCGCACATGATTGTACTTCCTGAAGCCAGCCAGCCAGCCAGCCAGCCAGCCAGCCAGCCAGCCAGCCAGCCAGCCAGCCAGCCAGCCAGCCAGCCAGCCAGCCAGCCAGCCAGCCAGCCAGCCAGCCAGCCAGCCAGCCAGCCAGCCAGCCAGCCAGCCAGCCAGTTCCGGTTGTAATTTTTAATGCAGAGTATTGTTTAGTCTCTTCAGGATGATGTGGCTTAATATTTTGCTTGAGGTGGACAGGGACATGAGGATGATTTCGTGCCAGTTCTTGCGAAGGCTTAGGTCTCCCTTGTTTGTGAGTTTGACAAGGTAGCCCTTCTTGCAATGTGCGGTTACCTTCCCTTCCTTCGTTTCAAACCTTCTGCAGTAGTTGTGTGAGCATGTCCACTGTTGTCTCCGAGTTTGTTCTCAGTGCTTCTGGAGGAATTCCATCTGGTCTTGCTGCTTTCCTGCAATTCATCAGTTCTATGGCGTTCAGGACTACTGATTTTGTCGGAGGGTCTGTGTTCATTTGTAGTTCTGTCGTTGCTAGTAGTATCTCCTGACGAGTTGGAGGTGATGGTGGTGGTCGATTCAAGAGTTTTTTGAAGTGGTCAGCCCATCGTTTCCTTTGTTTTTCCTCTTTGGTAGCTAGGTTTCCTTCACTATCTTTCATTGGTCTCGTCTATGTTGATTTCTTCCCAGACAGCAAGTGACCTGGTTATTTGATATAGTGTTGTCAGGTATCTGTCTCTCCTACCAGCAGCCTGTTCTGCTTCACTTGTCAATGTGTCGTAGAAGTGTCTTTTGTCTTCGCGTGCACTCTTCTTCACTTCTTTGTCCAGTGCAGTGTTTTATAGGTTGTATTCACTTCTTCTCTTCGTTGTGCATCCCTGCACTGGTTCATCTTCTGCTTCACCATCTCCCTCTCCCTGCTCTATCAGCTTCCATGTGTCCGTTGAGATCCATTACTTGTCTGGTCTTGTTTCTTCTTCATTCCGAATACGGTATGCAGATTTCTTTTCACATAGCTTTCAAAGAGTTCTAGTGCTCATCCACACAGGTTTCTTCGGGGATGCCGCTCGATATCTCCCATTTCGTCTTGATGGCTGACGTGAATATTTCCTTTGTAGTTTCGTACTTCAGTTTCTGGTTGTTGAACTTGAACTGTTGTCGATCATCACCAACTTCTTTGAAGTCTTTCAACTTGATTTGGAAGGTAGTTAGGTTCCTTGCAGTAGATAGTGAAGTGAGTGGTGTGAACCTACATCTGCTCCCCTTGTTGATCCAGTAGGCTGCGTCTCCACTTTCTTCACATTGAGATGAAGTCGATCTAGTTTTTAGTGTGTTCTGGTGTCTAATGAAGTGCATGTCGCTTTGTTAATGTCCTTGTGTTTGTACACACTGCCTCACTTCGAATCATGAAATGGTTGAGTGCGCAGAAGTCTGCAAACAGTTCTCGATTCTCATTGATCATTTCACCGAGTGCTTCTCGACCCATGATGAGTTTTCTTCTTGTGTTGTCCGCTCCCAGTTTGACATTCATGTCACCCCACATATTAGAATGAATTTTGATGTCGCCATCTGTGTGGAGTCTTGTGTAGTACTGATTGGAGTTGTGTGTAGAATTCCTCTTTCTTCTGTCCATCTGCATTATTTGTAGGTGAGTAGCGTGGCATTGAATGATTGTGACTATGCTTCCTTTTGAGTTGAATCTTGCTGTCTGTCATGATGCTGATCCTGCAGGAGGAGATTGTTTCCCACTGTATGAGAGAGAGAGCCTTGGATGCTGTTGATGACATTATGATAGCCACTTGAAACTCAGTGTGCTCGTGGTAGTCGTCTGGGTTAGATTATCGGAGTAGATTATTGACTGTGGAGTTAAGAGTTTGGAGAGTCCATTTCCATTCCACCCGGTTTCGCAAATTCCTAGCATTTCTTTTCTATACCTTCTAATCTCTTTTGCGATCTGGGCAGCCTTTCCAGTCAGCTTCAAACATTGTGCGGGCATTCCATGTCCCCATGTTTACTTTTGCTTTCATCGAGAGAGAGAGAGAGAGAGAGAGAGAGAGAGAGAGAGAGAGAGAGAGAGAGAGAGAGAGAGAGAAAGAGAGAAGACACATTGGGCAATTGGCTTCCCTAAGGCCTTCACCAACCGGCATCATTTCGTCCCTCCGGTTTCTTTGTGCTTTCAAGTTTGTTTAGCGATTGTATTGGTTTTGCGGGGTAGGGTTGCTAGCCGTATGCCCAACCTGCTCTCTTTGCTCGGGCCTAGGGCCGATTAGTAACTAGTGAACTAGCTAACAAGGCGAGGTTAAGTTTAGGAGTATGAGCATCCGAATTCGACCGTGTTAACCATTAGTGGGTTGATAGAAAGAAAGAAAAGCCTTAGCTAACCTGACACACTACAGGAGAGTGGAACTCCGCCACTCTATCTCACTTAGATAGTGATGATACGGCAACCGGTGTTCAGAAGTTAGATGATCATTCTAATACTTGGCTTCGGTGTAACACGAATGATCAGCTTTCGAAACGAAATATCAAATATGAGAGACCTAGTTGAGAGTCTAAAAACGATATGAAAGCGATCATGAAAATATGGTTAAAAGTGAATTTTATCGCACCTCATTCATCGCAGGGTATACCTCCATTAGTAAAGATCGGATTATTAATCGTAAAGCAGGTGGTGTAATCTACACCCGTATAAGGATACGTGACCCGATATTTGCCTTGATATGAATATCAGCCATAAATTGTGCTCGAAACGTCGTATGGTAAATAATCCTATATCACTGTGTATTATATCAAATCAACCAATCTAATATGGAGTTACCATAGTACCCAAATTTTATATTTACATATATTTACCCCTTTTTTTGCAAATAGTGGCGACGTTATGACCATTCATTACTTAGATCACATAAGCCAGTTTATGATCTGACCCCCTTCACCCAGATAGACAACACGAAGTTTCGACAACGATCAGGGATCGCGCTGCATCGATAGACCAGTTTATTGATACAGGTTGGTCTGTTCAAGTCTTAGGGTAAATTTAGAACTACATTTAAATGTGCAACTCCCCCTCTTCATCCTCTAGTCTATTGTGCAAAGTTCTTTTCATAGGACCAACATCGAGTGATAGGTGAATATAAAGATTATGAAAATAGAGGGAACACCCCTAGAGTTCATTCATATCAATGGGTGTTGAAAAATTCAGGTCCAGTTAATGTAAGGTTTGAAACATTTGTACAGCTGCTATCGCTACATACTGCATATCAAATGAAAGACAAATAGTAAACTATTGTCAAAGCTGCCGAAAAAGGTTTGTTTTCCCACACCAGAAGGTATGAGGTAATCTGTATTCTATTTTATAGGAAGTCAGATGGATTATCTAGATTGGATTCAGTAGAAGTTAAATCTACTGAGCTACTTTAGTCAGAATTTTTCCACAGATGTGAAAGCGAAAGTGTCGGAACTGTCACCGCCTATGAATCTAGAATAACATCATCTGTCATTGTTAGCATTTAAAATGCTCAAAATCCTAAGTTTGAAAACTCACTAGGTCATGATAGGCTATATCTTAGATTGTTATCATTACCGGTAGATATTACCGATTAGCCACTGTCTGTACTTGTCTCTTGTCTCAGTCGCGGTTACTTAGGAATTGGAAGGACGCCATAGTTATTTCTGTAGTAGTACTAATATAGTTCAGATACGTAGATGAATTATTCAGGATGAAGTGCTGAATTATGTTAGACGTTAATTTCCTTTTAGTGCATGGGTTAAATGGTTTCCAGACTGGTCGTTCTTGTTTGACGAATCTCCTAGCGAGAGAAAATGGGTGGAAACTAACAACACTATTCATGAAGGTGGTGTTTATTAACTTTAACAAGACCATCGGTAAAATCTCTAACGTCGACCTAGAGTTCACTGAATTTGGCACGAGCGTTAGGTTAAACGAGGTTGAGGGACCACTTTTGAGCGAGAAAGTAAAGGAAAATGGGGGTATTTTTATTTTGATGCTTGTAATTTTCCGTTGCTATGTGGAGCCCAATCATTCCAACTCTGTTGACAAATGGGCTCCTATACGTATACTCGATCCTGCCGGATATTTATGGTGTCATATACATCTTGTTGACTAACAGAGAAATCTGGGCAGGTGCGTCTCGTCCTATTTGGGACTAATCAGCTGGATGTGCCTGGACCCCAGCGAGTGACGTTGTTCCCACTGAGACTCGAAACCAGGACCCATCGCTTCAAACGTCAAAGCTTTATCCACTGGGACACGATAGCCACCTTCTATGCAACCGGTATCAGTTGTTGCTCTGATACTTGTAATAATTTGGAGTGATGGATCGTGGCTTTGAGTCCCAGTGGGAACAACGTCACTCACTGGGGTCCAGATACACCCAGCTGATTAGTCCCAAATAGGACGAAACGTGTTTCCCGGATTCCGTTGCTAGTCACCAAACTTAATATAGAACCAATTCAAGTGTTGCATAATACGCTGGGAATTTTCACGGGGGATTCCCATAGAAGTCAAAACATTCAGGTCATATAATATCTTCTGCTGAGCACCACAAATAGAGTCAAGATTGCAGGAATGAAGGCTGTATGAAATAGATGTTTAAATAGCATTAGTAATTGTAGACAGCTCACACTGATCGTCAGTGCTTGCTAACCAGACCAAAGTGGTCTAAGCGCCAGATAACTTTCTCCTGTTTAGGCCTGGGTTCATCAGTGGTGTACTTGCAGTGATTCAGCTTAGAGAGCGGAATCGTTCAAACCATGAAACTTCTGGTTAACTGCTTGGCTAATTTAATCATACATGGCATCACACCAGACATCTGCAAAGTGAGATAAGTTGGAAAAAAGATACTAATGACCGGATGGAGCAGCTCACTTATCACTTCAAGGTTCTTCAATTAGGCTATGTACTACACGTATTCTGATGGTACTGTTTGACTATTCATATCTGGGTAATCTGAGCTGATTTCAGCCCATAAGCTGCTGACTGGAATTGAAGTGCCTAAATTAATGAATTACAGATTAAGGCATTGCATCATTCTGATTTGAGACATATAAGTGTGTGTGTGTGTGTGTGGGGGGGGGGGTAAGCCAGTTGGTGCTTGCAGCTCTGCTCTGATCTGTCCATATAGCTTACAGATGTAACTGATTAACAATTGGGAACTTTATGCAATGTAGCTCATAACCGATCACAATAGTGCATATGTTTAAACCGATGACTACACCTTTATCAAGAAATAAATTGTTTTCAGATCGGCTTCTTAAAGTTTTTGCTTAAATAAATCAGCATATATTTTAGATGAAATTCGATAGTTCTATTTCTTTTTTTACAGCCACGTTGTCCGATGTCAGTGCAATTAGACGAACTATCCCGTCCCCCAATCCTCCATGGTAACCTTACTCAAACTAACAATTACGATAATGGGAATCCCCTTAAAAGTGAAGACAGCCGACAGTCTATTGAAGTTGCTGAGTATCTATTAGATAAGAAATTTTTCCTATCAGCTCTTGAATATTATTTTGAACAGTTGGAACGTGGCAAAAGTATAAAAGTTTTGCATGAATTTTTCACTAGTCCAAATTTTGTTGATAATTTGAATTTATCTACGGAGTTGTCTAGTTTGGGTAAGCCAATTTATAACTGTTGTCATACATAAAAAAGGCAAATACCCAAGTCTGTCATCTTTGGACTCATCGGATATTGGTAGAATTTCAGATGATGGAAATACTTTGGAGGAGAAATTGAAAGGTTAGGCTTTTGATTGATTTAAACAAAAATTATGTATCATTTTTTCTAGTGCTTGAATATGAATTACGTAAAAAGAATGATGAGATAAGCACATTGCGGAATGAATTGACAAATCTAGTAGCCTGTGGATTCAAAGGCGATGCTCAATTGTCACAAGCTTCAGGTGATTTTGACTCAATCACTGGTTATAATAATAATATTATTATTACTATTTTGGAGTAAATTTTTATTCCTTTTACTGCAGAGGGACTTAATTATTTACACCGCATTACACTCTGAAGTGTATTCACTTACACATTGGAGAAGGGCTGACTATTTAGGGGCTGTAGCGACTAAGCAAACTAGACGTTCCTGCGTGTCGTTCGACTTTCCACAGAATTTTGCACACAAGTGCATTTGTTTAAGTTGCCACACTTCAAAGTGGAATGAAAAGAATAAGTGAATAGGAAGGACTGATATTAAAGTAGACAAAGGTGTATCAGGGAAGAGGAAATTTAAAAATAAGGGTTATTCAAGACTTTAAAGCTTTAGAAGACATCATGAATGAGTACATATGCTCGATTGTGACCGATTTTCGGCCATTTTATTTAGAGTCTGAAAGCATTGATTCCTATGGACTCTGGGACCCCAGACATATATTCTGCAGCTCTCTACAAGATTCAGATAATCAGTTTAAAACTTATTGAACTTGGGCCACGTCTTGGTCTGGTCACTCTGAACCCTCCAACCTAATCCAACCTCCAGCTAGTTGACAACTAGTTGGTGAGGCAACTGATATAAAGTGTGTTCAATTATACATCAACTTTGATTCACTATGAACACGTATTCATCAAGCATCACAGCTGTGCTTAGTTTTGATTGTGGTGGTTTTGATGATTGACAGGTGAATTCTTACCACCAGTCATTAGGTGGTTTACTATGTTGTAGATTATTGAGAAAGGGGATTTATTATCATCAGTGTTATGACCAATATCAAATAAGTGTAATTAAACGAAACTTGTACTCTTTAACTTACCTTTCACTAACCATAATCAGAGATGTTCTTTTGCACTTTGCAAAACGATTGTCTTAGTGAGTTCCAGAGCGTAGAGATGGATATACGGAAACCCTATTTTTTAAACATCTGTTGCTGAATGTTACTCTCAGAGTGGTTGGAGGAAACGTTTTCTCCAATAAACTTTCAAGTTTGTTTTCGACGTATATCATATTCCAATACTCTTGAATGCGTTACAGCTTATAATTAGGAATCAGGTGAGTTATGTACGTCAAGTATTATCTTTCAAGGGCGTCTACTCCCTTCTTTTTTATTTAACTTTGTCACAGACGTGCTTGTGGAGCTCTCTCTCTGCGCTTCACACTAAATCACCCAGATTAACATTTTCACAGGAGACTTTAGTAGAACTAGACTGTGGAGATGACAGTCATAGTAGCGCAGTAGGTGAAGATACTTACAAGATGCAGTCTTGTTGACACATTGTATGGCAATTTTAGTATGACATGTTTTCCTTACCATCCGAATTCAAATTTTTACTTCAAGACTACTCTACACTGATATCTTATCTAATAATGGGCAGAGAAGCTGCTAAGCGTCTTAGCCACTTGGAAGGTTGCATCAGCCTTGGTGGGTCAGTGACTGACGACATGCAATGTTAACCGGAATTGAAGTTAGTTGACAGAATGTTGAGGGTGGTCAGACCAAGAGGTGGAACTGGTCGACGAAGTCTTTGACTGTTGGTCTACGCTGTGTAGGAATACTTAAACACTTCACTTACCTGGGAAGTGGGATCAGTTATTGAACCTGTGAATCAGTAACCGATCAAATCTCTGTACTCTTAAAACAGGCGCAATTAGCTCTTGCCAACCTATGCCATTCTTCGCGCCACTGCCATATCAGATTGACTGATTGCCTGTTAGGGTTGAGTATTTTTACGCTACAGTTCGGCTCTCTCTTCTACTATGTTCCTATCAGACACGACCGTTCCAGGTGGAGGATATGAGAAAGAAGGCTTCGTGTGTTCGACTAGTCATACCTTCGTGGCATGTATCGTGGTGTCACGACATGAGTGATGTGCAAGTGTGGAGTAGAGTTATGCCTAGAACAGGAAAGTCAGTTGATAAGATTGTGAATGTTCGTTGACTCAGGTGGCTGGCATATGTGTTTTGCTTACCTAGTCACCATTTGCCTTGGCATGCAATGTTAACTGAAGTAGGTTTCACGTGTAAGACGGTCAAGAGTGGCAAGACCAAAACATGGCATCATTACATGAAGTCTTTGACTGTTGGTCTGAGTTGTGTGGGAAATATAGGTTATTTAGTTAAAGTCCGTATGATAACACAAACCAGCGGTTGGAGATTCTAAATCAAATGTCTTCGAATCACTCTCAGTGGTACAAATGTACCCACACATTATATTCGTTTTAATTGTCATTTTGTATTCAGTATTTTCTTATTCCATTCCTCTCTTCCACTACTTCCGACTGGTTTTTTTCTATTTCTTTATTTTTCCTGTTTGTATATTGTTACTCAATGTGTTAATATGAGGTGTAGCAACCGAAACTGTTATGAGGTAACACCTAGCCCTATGTTGATGTTGATGCTGTGTAGGAGGGAAGGTGAAGACTGCTGGGTTAGGGTTGTCAAGTTGATAGAAATCAATATTTGGAGAACCTTTGTAACGTGACCGAGAACCGGTGAGAATGGCGCAGATGTATTCACTCTTTGATGTGTTCTGAAGCTTGAACGTTTTCACTGACCTTGGTCTTTAAATTCCTTTTCTTCCTATAAGCCTACTTTGTCTACCTTTTTTTCACCTCACTCTTTCTGCGGGCATTTGTTCTTCGTATGCTGCTGTGAAGTGTGTTAGCTTGAACGGATGCGCTTGTGTGCGAGCCTCTACGTTGATTTCGTCTATCTCTCTGTCTGATTGACGGAATCTGTGCACAGATAGGTTCTGTTTCAATGTGTTCATTTTCTGTGAGCCTTTTACTATTGTGGCATCAGAACATATTCTCCTTATCCTTACAAACAGATATTCAATCAATTTCTTTCTCAATTATAGTAGGATTGAATAATAAAGTTGTGTGTACTTTCTGTTCCAAGATACTTTATGCTAATCACTTCTCATTATTCCTTCTTTATCTGACCTTTTTAGCAGAACATTTAGAAAAGAAATTTGTTTTAATTTTGTCGTCAATGTGGGAATTTTTTCTCGGATACGACCTGTTAAAAACTCAGTAGTAGTAGTGATAGTTGCAGTATCATAAGTGTTGCTCAAAGTCTAGGAAACAAACCTACACTGGGTTAGGTATTATTATTATTACTATTATTTCTGGAAGATACCACAGGGCTGATATTTTGGAATTGATCGTTTAAATACTTAGGGTTTCCGCAGCAATCAGTCCTGAAGTATAATCTTACATTTGACGTGTGAAAAAAGCGTACCAGCTAAACATACTAAGATTTCTGGTCAAGGCATTCAGAAGACGCTGCATTTGATCGACGTCTTCATCTACCAGGACAATTTTGTCTGTGTACTGCAGGTCAATCAGATGCCGTCCAGAGAAGCAGTAGGTCAATCCATGTGAAATCGGTGATACCAGAGGTTATGTCTGTTACTGCGTCTATAAAGAGGTTGGGCAGGATCTGTGACAACGCTCCATAAGTCTTCTCATGGCTCCATGAGTTCGAGGAGAGAGCTCTGATTAGCGTTATTCACTCGCTCAATACTCCTTTCACAGTCAGACACCGTCACAACACCTCATGGTTTGCAAAGTTAAGTGTCACCTTCAGGTCAAGAAATATAGCAAATGTTGATCCACCCTCGTCCAGACCTGAAGTCTGTCAAGTTTAGAGTTCTCCAGCCCTAGTAAAGTATCGGATAACTGTGAATGCTAGGATCTTGGATGCTATGTTAGTCAAACTGACCCATTCCATGGTTACTACAAGAAGACTTCTTTCCGTTCTTATAGGCCTAAATCATCAGGGAAGTAGATCAGTCTGAAAGGATTACCTTTGATTTCCATACGCAGCCTAGTACGTCAACCTAGTGTTTCCGTTACTGTACTTCGTAGTTTCCTACCTCGTTCCTTAAAAACCTCTGGCGGTGAACCCTCATATCCTACTGGTTTGTATAGCTTTAGATTCCAAAAAGCCTCCTCAACTTCAAAGACAACTGGTTGGGTGACATCTACGTCCCATTCAGTTTTGGAGTAGGATGCCGGGTAGCCGAAGCTTGACTGTGGGCCAGTTGAACTTAGCTTCCGCTCAAAATTTTAGCCGCTTTTCCTGTTAGATTTGCAAGGTCCCATTCCTTTCCCTGATCGTTTCACTAAACATTATCTTCTTACCAGTATCCTTATTAAGCTGGAAAAAATTACCGCTCAGTACCTAATGTTGACGCCTCCTCTGTCTCTTTTGCTTCCGCCAACCACCACTACTCATGATCATTTCGAAGACTTTTAGTCAATTAACGTTTAGTTTAGATGCTCTCGCTCTTTATTATGGTCAGAGCCAACTGAAATCAGTCTTGTATCAATCAGTTCGGTCGGCGTTATAGAAATCCACTGGCTTTTGCTGACTTTTTGATTTAAGTTACCAGCGGTCTCTACTACGTTCTACAACAGTTTGAATATTATACCAGGTGTCCTCAGGATGAGAATTGCTGTGGCATTCAGATAAATGCTTAACTATCTCCAACCCAAAATACACACTTCGTATTCTCATCTTATCGAGCACACACTGTCTTCACTGCCGCCTGTCGGTTTCCTGCTACCAATAAAACGTCTCTGTAATAACAGGTGATCGCACGCGAAAATGCACTCCGGAAAGATCAGCGCTCCTGTGCAGTTCAGTATGATCTATCCATCGTCGGTTTGATGTCAGCAGATGCTGAGTGAGCTAGTATCTCTCCTTATACTTTGAGTTAGTGCTGACCAGAGACAAGTAATTGTCAGAACAAAATTGCAACAGACGATCACCGTTGTCTGCGGGTCTGAATGACCAAGTTGTGTAAATCGACAAAATATTTGGTGTGTTAAATCCAAAAGTAGCATCGGGACAGAGAAGAGCTGGTATAATACCTGAGAAGGGAAAGAGTGTTTGATCTTAAATGTTAAAACTTAAGACCATGTATAAAGTAAGCTATGTGAACGTCCAGAAAGAATTTCTGCTGACTCGCAGAATCATTAAATTCACAACTCAGTTGAGCTACTCGCGAAATCAAAAACTACTGAAAAGTTTTTTGAAATTAAGACCGGGTGAGTCGGTCAATATCTAGTAAGAAAACTGTTCTTTACTCTACAACTCCAATGACTTTCAAAGTGGATAAAGCTTCATTCTGTTCATATCAGTTGGTTTCTGATGGAGTCACGTAGTCTGATGATGATATACATGACTAAAAACCAAAGTTTGGTAATCATCATTAAACGTTTTTAACTACTGAAATCTGTACTGTGTTCATCACTCACGCCAATCAACAGTGCTCCAATTGTAACTTACTCAGTATACATCACTGCTAAACAGGTTTATCAAGTTATGCTTCGAGGATAGAAGGTTGAGAGTCTGATTTCTGTGATATGCTCGGGTGAGTTTTAGTCTTAAGGCCTTTGATAGTCTATTGTGATATTGGATGTTGGCAGTTAGTCAACTAGAAGCTCTAAATAATTGCTCTTTTCTTCCTGGTGCGTACTACCGAAGCTGTATTTGCAACCTTAAGAAAAGTCAGTTTTCCTCGGAGATTCGAACCTTCATCATATGCCGCTAAATCATGTTTCTATTCCAACCATCTTGATGATAATGATGAATGAAAAACAACCTCAGGCTTTCTTTCCTTCCTCATAGCCACTATCATTAGAAGATTTACGCTATTTATGTAGATCGAGTTAGAAACTGATAAAAAGAACATTCCACCGGTCAGTACATCTGATTCGACCTGGCTGCGTAACCTCTCCGTTTAACGATTTCTTTAAATTTCTAATAAGGGGAAAATTTCTTCCTTCATCCTATTTATTACTCTAATATAGTGAACAACGTACTCTTCATCATTTTCTATTCAAACAGACAAGCAACATCATTGTAGAACCCCACACATAAGCGCATTGGTTCAAGTTGCCGTACTTCACAGCAGTATGCTGAGAGCAGGCGGATAGAAAAAGAGTGATATCAAAGTAGGCAAAGTTGGGTAAGAGAATAAACAATTTAAAGATAAAGGTTAATGCGAATATTCAAGCTTGAGAAGACGTCAAAGAGTGAATACATCTACACCACTGTGACTGATTTTCAGCCATATCACCAAAAGTTCTCAACCACTGATTCTTTTCGTCTCGCGGACCTTAACCAGCTATCCTACACCTCCTTACGCGTCTCACACCAATGGTCAGGAACTTCATGGGCTGGTGTCACATCTCGGTCTGTCCACCCTGAACCCTCTTGCAACCTAATCCAACTTCCCAAGGCATAGTATGTCGGAGCTTGTAGTGGCTCGGCATACGCAATACCTCTCCATGCCATCTCCGTCGACAAAGACCCACAATCTAGTTAATCGACCCGACTGTCTTACCTGGTATCCTTCGCCTGATCTCGATATTCCTCACTCTGTGATTCCAGCATACGGCAAGCATACTACGAAGGTGTCCGCGTAATTGTAACCGCTTCATACCTTTTACTTCTAACGGCCATTTCTCACACCCGCGTAAGAGGAAAGAACGGACTGCAACGCAGTATACCCGCCTTTTGATAGGTAGTCGGATATCTAACCAGTCGGCACCAGAATTCACCCAAATTGACAAATGCTAACCGGACCTTGTGTATCCGAATTGAGACTATGCCGACAACCAGGTGGTTCGGGCTGATACAACCGCCTAAGTAACGCCCATTCAACTGACTTGCCGTTATCCTTAATAAGCGGAAATGGTTGCCGCGTTTTGCCCAGTGCTCATACGTTCTTCATCTCTGTTTTACCACTAACCCACCACTCCTTGCGGTCAACGCGAAGACCATTGGTCAACTTGCGATTCAGTTGCTTTCGCTCTTTATCATAGTCAGAGCCAGCCAGCTGTAATCTGTCTTACTGCATCAATCAGTTAGTATGATATCGCTGAAATCCGATGTGGTTTGTTAGCCTTCGAGTCTATGCTACCAACTGTCTTCACCTCTGTTTGTACAACACATCTAATATCACAACAGGTTTACACAGGGGGAGCATTGCTGTCGTGTCCAGATGAATGCTTAGCTATCTCTCCCCTGAATTCGAACTTGACGTTCTCATCGTTTAACCGACTGTAGACAGGCTTTGCCATCGCCTGTTCCCTGCAACTACTGAGGTGCAAACATACACGAGCTCGCAGTAGCACGTGGTCAGAGTCCATACTTGTAGTCCAGAAAGAGTGGCGATCCTAGATCGATCGTCTCCAACGATAGTTGGCTTATAGCAATGTGATCTACCTATGTCCGTCTCCCGTTTATGTGTGACAGTGTCTCTCCCTATGCTTGAAGTCACAGCTGACCAGGGATAAGTGATAGTCAGAACAAAACTGCAACAGGTGATCAGTGTTGTCGGTTCGTTGGCATGGGACTACGTAATTACCCATCAAGATGCCTCTTCAGTTGCCTCAGCTTCCTTACTTGAGCTTTAGAGTTATCTGCCATCAAGAGTATATCTGAAAGTTTTGCCTTCTGTAGCGCAATCGATGGCTTTGCATTGCATTTATCCTTTGGATCACCTGGGCTACAGTCGGTTGATACGTAAGCAGATATTAAGAATGGGCACCGATGGATCTTACGATCCTCCCTAGTCTCTACAGATTCATTCAGTCGAACAGCACACATACGACTGTTTACTGGAATCCAGTAAGTAGCATGCGCCACACTACTTGTCTACCAATGATACCTTATACAACGCGGAGATCGTTCCAGTAACTGATTAGCTCGTATTCCCAAGCTTAAACCGACGAGTCATCGCTCTACATGTTATTTATGTTACTGGTATTTATATCTACATGAAAATAAGGTCATATATGTGTTAAGATGAGTTGATTACAAAAGCAAGTATAATCTATTGCCTTGTCAATGTGTTTGTTCCTAATTTACTGTTAGTTCTGAAATTTCCGTCATATGTTGGCTATATACAGTTCTGACAAAGATGTACTGCTGAGTAGTTGTGAATTTTTTTGGCATTTAACTGAGAAACTCAATATTTGTTAATATAATAATAACATTTAGGGACTCAGTTAGAATGTAAACAATTCCATTTCAGAAGTAGTATTCATCATGGACTGACATCAGTTGGGGAACCATTGAAAACCTGGGGTCACCGGACAGCTGTTTCGTCTTTGCTTGGGACTCCTTGACAGTACACACCCACGACCCGGCTGGGGATCGAACTCAGAACCTTCAGGTTTCACGGCGAACGCGTTAACTATTCAGCCATTGGGTGGATGGACCACTGGAAACCGACCCAGTGGCTGGATAGTTAACGCGTTCGCCGTGAAACCTGAAGGTCTTGAATTCGACCCCCAGCCGGGTCGTGGGTATGTACTGCTGAGGAGTCCCTTGCTAGGACGAAACAGCTATCCAGTGATCCTAGATTTCCAGTGGTTCCCCGACTGATGTCAGTCCATGATGAATACTGCTTTCAAATTAAAAATCCCCATTCATCTCAAAAATAAATTCCATTTTAGTTGATTTATTAGATGCATCATACAGTGGGACAGTATTATTTAGTGGACTATGTTCCGGACACAATTTATTGTCTATGGTCACATCAGGATAACTCCACAACTTTAAGGTATACTTTATGTACTTAGAATTTCTCACGTATCTGTGACAAGTGTTGAGTCATCCCTGTTACATGTGTTTAGTGTTAGTTCGATAAACAAAGATTCGGCTATCAATTCTTCCCTCCACCTGACTAGGTTAGTTTTCAAGATTATCACTGTATCCCATATTATTGTGTGGTTGTGTGTAATCGCGTGTATAGCTATAGCTGAGCTTTTTTTTAAATTCCTTATCTTACTAGGATCTAATAATTTTGACCCGGCTAGGGTTCTGTACTAGGATAGCCCCATCGACCCTGGTCGACTACTTTGACCTATTTATTTGACCTCGTAATTGTTGCAAAATGTTTGGTAAACTAAGTTATTCTGGCTAATTTAATCAACCGGATATTTTAACGTACAAAGCTTGTTTCAGAATGAGTTTGTTTGTTTAAATGGCGCTCTACTCTTAGCCTTGTTGTGAATATTGCGTAGTATCTTTGACTCGCCTTCCTTGTATTGTAATACTGTAGTGGTCTTATTACTATTATTAATGCCTGTGTTACTACTGTTAGTCATATTGTTCCTACGACTGCGAAGGAATTTATTAATTAATTTAGGAGGGTAGTTATTGATGAGTATAAGTAAGGTGATTTCTACACTACACATTTCAACTAGTATATATGTCGTGAACTAATTACAAATATTATGCACACACAATTACGTTGATCAACTGTCTACCAGTCCCATAGGGTTGGATCATTGACTTATGGTATTATTTTCAACCAAGCAGAATGTTTGAAGACATAAATAGCTAAGTATTTGCTCTAACACAAACTTTATATTTGTGGAAGGATTTAACTGCACTTTTGTCTCGGTAGTTGTCTTGACAGTTAACTTTCCTTTGACCGGTGGGCTATAGACTCGAATTGCACTGCACCTGCTGAAGTCTGGGCAACGAGATAGCGTCAATAGATAGTCTCACACAATAGTTATGACTCATTACCTAGTGCATGGACATTCAATGGTCACTGAAATAATTTAGCCTTATACTAGTGAACAGCTTTAGGAGTTAGAAACCGCTCAGGCTGAACTGTAGATTGCGCCAACCAACCAGATTAGAGTGATCTAGACACCAGACAGAGTTTCCGTTGGAAACCACTCGTTAACCAAGATCATAGGGTGTGGTAAATCTTACACAGAAGTGTCATGAACTATCGAAATGTACTACTCGTGTTGTAGTGCATTCTGACACTTGGCTAACGGGTGGTTTTCAACGGAAACTTTGTTGACACCATAATTTGGAAATTGAAGAAACTACTCAGGTGTAAGAAATATCAACGTGGACCGTGCAATTTGTTAATCATTTGCAAATTGATAATTCAGTCTTTTCAATTTTAAGTAGGTGAAAACTACACATTAGACTGAGTTGGTTACTTATAGTTCATTACTTTGATATGCTTGACTCACTATAATCAACCTGTTGAAGCGGTAAATAAATTGCTAGATTTTTTCCTATGCTTAAATTGATAACTGAAAATATAGCTTAAACATCTGTTATGTGATTATAACTTTCCTTACTCTTTATTGTCTGTATACAACAGCGAATTCGCGCATGCTTTCCCCACTTTTAAAAGTTATCAGCTGAACTGAAATCAGTATGCACTCAGCAAACACGTGCTGATCCGCACAGTAGGAAATAATCCACATATATTGTGTGTGGGTGGATGGTACTACCCAGCTGGTCAGATTTCAGTAGATAGAGTGAAGTTCGAGTCCATGATCCACTAACAGGAAGTTCAATTAGCCATAGCTCTCAACTGAAGACAAAACGAGACACCAACAAACTTTTGAATAGCAGCCTACTTCGTAGGTTTACAGTTAATGTATGTACACAGCTGAATCATATGTCCACAAGAAATTAAAGATGTAAAACATATTTAGGCTACAGAATAAAGGGAATAGTCGATAATTAATTGATAGTTACTTTTTGATGATAAGGTAAGAAATAGTATAAAAATGATTACAAAATAATGCCACGGAATAAAATAATACAAAGGAAGTATATTTATTGAGTTCCAGGGAAGTAGATAGGTAAATCATTGGCGTTGCATAACCTTAGGTATATATTGCGCCTGATGAGTCACCACCGGCCTCGATCCTAACTTATATATGACTAGCCTACGAACAATAAGTTGACTCATTATCGAGTCTGTGGAAGTGTGCACTTCGTTATATCAACATCGAAGGTCGATGGGATTTTCAGCAACCAATAAAATAGCGTAGAAATGACGCTTTGTTTTCGAATTAGCTTCCGATTTGTTAATAATCAGCCAATGTATCCTGAAAAACGTAGTAGGAAGTGTTACGCTTAAGGTCAAAAACAACCATTAACGTACATACTCCTGAAAACCAACTACATCTAGGTGTTGGCACTCCAATGTTTGCCTTCAACGATGTCGATTTAACTGATGAAAACTTTTATAAAAACACTAATTTTGTGCTAGACATTTGAAGTTTTGAATATATCGCCGCTTTGAACTAGACACCTTGTGCTGTAGACTATCTTCATGAGGTGACAAAGAAATGACGCCCTAGTGGTGGTGATGAAGCCTTAAAAGTTAACAAAAAAATGCAGTTGACAAAGAGTTGATCGCAAATGATTGACAAACTAAGCCTACAACAAAGGGATGCTCAAATAAACCTTAGTGATGACGACCAATCACATTGTAGTTCGATGTAAGCTTAACTGACCAATCAGGTGAGCGCTAGGACAGAACGTAATTGTCGACCAGGTATTCGAAGTATTTTTATTCTCTGTTAAACAAATTTGTTAATTTCATTTCATTTCATCACAACAAACAGTGAGACAGTGGCTAATAGGCTTCATTTTCCAGGTATACAGGGCTCACTCCTCTTCACTCCTAATTTCGATTTAGAGTGAACTTTCATCTTGAGTTTTTCCCCTTGATTTCAATTAGGTCACATAATTTCCTACTGAAATATCTGATAATTTCAGTAGGTATATAGCTCTGTTTTTCTTTGTTATCTAATTCAAGTGAAGTAGGAAGCGATGGCTATTTAACTAGTGGTTGGTGATTGCCCAAGGATTGATTAAAAGACTGAAGAATTCCGGTTTGAATCCTTATCGACTGCTTAGCAAGACTTTTTTCGATGAACACTAACATTTCGTGAAATAAACTAAGGTGGATTTCGTTTCGCATGTGTCCAAAAATACGAGTTCAATGTCTTTGATGAAGAGAGGAGAGGGAGAGATAATTTCTACTAGACTATGAGTGTTGGTTGCAGATGTAACTACAGCAGAATGATTATTTGAATTTCTACCATTTATTTCATGCGGTTGATTTAGTCAGAAATACTTCGTCTACAAATATGATGTGTTTAAACAGAAAAAACTGAGTATAGTAGTAATTGTGATGTGGTGCCAAATAAATGTTCAATATCACTAATCCATGGTTCAGCGATATTCGACTTTAGTGTTATTGCTTGTATTACACCGTCGTTGATTGAACCGAATTGATCAGTCTCTGTTGGCATATGGGCTCCTGTGCAGATGCCTCGATATTGCCTGCGTTCTAATTATGTATAGTAATGATGGGCAGTGGAATCCAGGATGCGCATTTCGTTCTGTTTGGGACTCATCAGCTGGATGTACCTGCCTCCCAGTGAGTGATGTTCTTCTCACCGGGATTCGGACTTGGTAGCGATCGCTTCAAACGCTGGAGCGTTATACACTACACCACTGAGCCGCGATAGCCACTTCTTGTGCGACGGGTATAGTTTTCGTGTTATTGCTTGTATAACACCGTCGCGTTTGAAGCGATCGCTCCCAAGCCCGAGTCCTGGTAGGAACAACATCACTCACTGGGAGGCAGATATTCAACATTGTTGCTAACATTCATTGTGTTATAAAACTTGTCTAGCTAAAAGTACATACATGGTCAAGTATCTCATACCATTCGGCTTTTTGTAGTGTTGAACTGCATTACCAGGTCATTGTTCTCTAGTCCTACATATTTTAGTATTTTGATGTGATTCATCAAGTGTACACTCTCTCTTGATTTCTCACTCATCAGCCTCTACGTCTGTCCGGATCCTCTTGACATCTTTCAGGCATAGTTAATCAAAAACTCTCCTACTGTTCATTGCTTTTTATTAGACGAACAAAAAATAATTAAACTTAACTCATCGACTAAAGTGTGTGATTCAGAAGGTTGGTTTTACGCTTCGGTTAACTTACAGGTTGTTTTCTGAACGCAAATAATCCCAACTTTTCTAATTCATGAAAATTTTATTGTCATTTCTGAATAATCTGTAATGTAAGATAATTTGTGGCGTGATATTTCTTTTCAATTATTGATTTTTGATTGATCCATTTATTAATCTGTTGTTTGAATAAACAATCAATATTCAGTATTGCTTATTCATTTTCGACCATTATTATTTTTAAATTAGATTCTAATTTGGCCACACATTTTTGGCATAATTTCAATAGTGGTACACAGAAGACATTACCTCATGAACTGCGTGCAATATCATTTTTAATTAATGAATATTTTCTTGAACAAAATTATCGTCTTACAGCGATTCAATTCGCTGAGGAAGTCGAAGAACACGGTCTACCCAGTTTGGAATCATGGCATGAAGTATGACAGTTTTTGGTTTAATGAATACATTTTAAAATAATTCATATGAATAATCTTATAGGTTGCCTCAGTTAATATCTAAGCATGTTTAATATCCATCATCTAGATCTCTGACTAGGTTAGAAATCGCTAAATGCCTTCAGAGCCAATCGGATTTCCATGGAGTTTCCGAGAAAATGTATTAGCTGTACACATAAATAATTGTGTACAAACAATGTTTGTAGACTTCCTAGTAGTTTCAAGGCAAATTGAGGTCATTTTTGCACATAAGAAAAACCCTGACTATAGATTTCATCCTATCTACCTTGGAGTAACTGGCTGAGGGGAATATAACCCTTAATATCAACAGTATCGATGCTTTTCACTAATCCAATTACTTAACACTCAACGCGTAGAAACGATGGAATTCTGCTGTCCCTAAATCCATTTAACAAATGGAAAGTTTCCATATTAATTCATAGAACAAAAAACGTAACAGCGAAGAGACTTTCCCTTTTCGACGATTTCCTTTATTAAGATTGTACAATCATAAGTATGAGAAGCCAACAGAAATCTATCATTCATCAATGAAATCACATAAATATAAAAAAGGTTGTTTGTAAAAACCGAAGAAAATCACTATCGCGATCATGGTAAGGCTGATGACTACATTTAATGTGCTTGAACACAAAGGTCAGGTTTAAGGTTGCACATCGTCAATGATTTGATTATGTATAAATGACACAGTCAAAATCATTTGGAATTTAAACGAACACTCTGTAAATCACTTTGAAAAAACTACTGGAAGGGGGCAGATATCTGAAGATGTAATGAGGTACTCAAGAACAAAAATTTTGATATTTTTTCTCTCTTCTATGAATAACTGAATCACACAATGTTCCAAAATACATTTATCAACTTGACGTTGTGTGCGGTCAATCTGCATTGCTTCAGAGAAACATGTAAACTCATCGATGTACATTAGGTTAGTCAAAAGCGGTATTCTATGCTTAGTGCATTTATAGACTAACTGTCAACTAGAAAATTTCATTCTCAGGCTAACTGCATGAAATGTCTTCCTCACAGATCCTAACTGGTGATTTTCGAGGATTTCATTTGCAATTTTCCGTCTTTGAATCTCAGTTTCATGTAGAGAGTTTTCTTTGAGACGGTGGATAAGCTGCAAGGCAGTGATTTAGTATTCTACCCTTGAGCATTACATCAATCACATAACCCTATTGATGCTAAGGTGTAGCACAGTGTGTGTGTTTGCGTTATTTATTCATGATTTCTTCAACTTAAGGACAATCTGAACTATCTGAAGAGGCTTTCAGAATCATGAAATAGCGTATATCGATTATTCACAGTGTCATTATTTTGCATTTTTATCGAGTTTTGACTTGTAGTGTCGACAAACTTTCTATTGGTTCTATGACTCACCCTCCAGGGTCATTGAAGGAGTTGCTCAGCGATAACAGAATTTCTTAGTTCCATCTGATTTTTCCACTTTATGTTTTATACTTGTACGATTGTATTGCACTAAATAATTTTATTGCTTTTCCTGTATCCTTTCGATCTTAGGTTGCAATAAACTTACGTAAACCTCCAAGCTTGCTATCACTACTCAGATCCTACTGGTATCCATCGGTCGCTCAGTCGTCATCGCAGGTCTGTTCAAATCGAACAGAAGTACCAAGCCGTAGTCTTTCTGAGGCATCTGTTCAAACTGAATGCGAGAAAAATGTATATACTGTTACTGTCGGTTTTGGTGATCACTTTTCATCAGAACTTGAAACAAAAGTAAGCAGGTTGTTGCGTTTGTTTTAATTTACCTGATTTATGTTCACAGTGGTCCTGTTTCTGTGTAGAGTACTGATATGTCATTCTGTGTACTAATGGAGGACGTGGACAAAATAAATACTCCTTGATCCCTGGAGAACCTGTGCACTTGGCTCTTAACCACATCATTTCTTGTCTGAAAGCTATTGATACTCATCGACTGTCCAAATCTCAATAGCCAAATGACAGTTTTGGACTCATGATCCTGTAGTTGAAAGTAATGTGTAGACCAATGAACAACAGCCGACACTGGGTCATGTTTGGAAATTATTTCCACAGTGCATGTATTGCATATAGTATTAATCAGTATAACTGGTCACTACCCAATATCCTAACAATATAGCTTTGATATTTAGAATAACTCTTTAAATACAGATATATACTTCAATCATTTGAACAAAAATTACAGTACCGGTAGTTTATATAGGACTTCAATGTTGTTGAAGTGTAGACAAGATGACCTGTTCGTCTAGATATTCGACTTTCAACCGATGGTCACAAGTTCGAATCCCGCTTTACTTAGCGAGGTCCTAACAGCCAGGTAGTATTATTAAACCTTACGCAACAGATTCGGGTTATTGTCGTCTACGTGCAGAACATGAATATGATATCAAAAGCGTAGGTGGAACTAGTATTTAAAGCAAAGTCATGGGAAGTGAGGTGATTAAACCAAGAGCTGTGAAAAAATAACAGAAATTCACAACTTACTATTAATGGAATCTGTAAAGATTTAGGAATATTTTTCGGAATCAATTCTCACCAACAATTTGATGACATTGTAAAAGAGAGTTTACTTTTTAAAATTTGTCTAATGTTATTGCGTATTATGACAAAAGCATAGGTGGTCAATAATTTAGTCACCCAGGTTTGGCGATTTAAACATTATGGAATTCGTTCTGCATTACCTGTATTATCTTTGCACGTAAACAACATTTGCTAAGTTCATGAGATACTGCGCAAATACTATAACCATTTATCATTAAAATAAGCCACAACATGTACACACCCATTTTGAGAGGGAAAGAAGCTAGTCATGTTGTTATTACCTAACATGTGCCCATTTCACTAATGCCAAATAATGATTACCTTATTTAAGTGTATCTACTGATAACAAAAGACAAGTAAAAAAAACTTGGATAGTAACTGGGTTCAAAAGAGCAGTTTATTTACTAGTTTGCAGTTGAAAAAGTTATTCGAGGGGAATACTTTAAGACTTACCTGTCTACAGGTAGCTGAACTATGGATTTCGAGCATGTGGCTGTTGGTCAGCACCAATAAGACGCTTAAATGGTGAATGTCATTAGATATATACCTATGCGTCGAAACAAAACTAGAAAAACCTGGTGGCTCTGTCGCACCTTTGTTAACGTAATATTTAGACAATTTAAATGTTTATTCATTTTAAGCCTCTGGTATCAAGAAGATGCACTACAATGGTTTGACAAGAATGTTTGAGAAACTAAAAATTACATAATTTAAAAGGTTTTGTCCATTTATATCTAGAAGTGGACGGTTGGACCCAAGTTTCGTCGAGTTGGCTACTCGTCAGCAGAAAGTTAGTGCATCTCAATGAGTGAGACTGAAATCAAGCACTCACTCGACCGCTAAAAGTTTTACTCACTAATCTATTTAGTACTCCTCTTTTGCGATAGACATTAGTTGCTACCTGAAATTTTTATCAAATTATTCATCAGAAAAAACTCGCTTGCCTTGAAGAAGTTTTGACAGAAGTCTGAACAATTGGAAACTTCGAAAAAATTACTCTAAGAAACTGAAGACAATTCATTTGAATGAACTCCTTCATGCACCATAATGGACACACAGCTAGCGAAATCTAGATGCTTTGATATCTAAAGGATTTGGCTCAATGGTAAGGTGCTCACCGCTAAAGCTGAAGGTACTGGATTTGACTCCTGATGGCGACCTGGTCACGCACTGCTTAGGAGGTCTGTTAGTGAACGAAATAGATGTCCAGTGCTCCTATGTTTTCAATGGTTCCGCAACTTGTATCAGTTCGTAATGAATACTATCTTGAAACCAATCAATCTTCATACACTTCTAGTGGTGTCGAACAACAACATATTTCGTACAGCTTTCTCGCAATTTTGACGTCGTTTGGGGTATCAACGTGTTTGCATACTGTAGTCTCACTATGCTGGCCTCCAATTAAAAATTCGGTGAAGTTTCACTATGAGGTCTAACTGAATTGAGTAATTGTCACTACGGAGTGTTTAGTGTGCAAATACCTAATTCGAATTCCTGTGGATTTTGTGGTTGATTTCGTATAAATTCACTAACTATATATTTCTCGAGTCTGAAGGACACAAATCTCGAAACTTGTAAAACAGGCGGTAATGTCTAAGCTGATATTAACCTTTCTCATGCTGTTTATTGATACTCGTAATATATCGTTGTCGTACTAGATCGGTCTCTTTTACATTTGTGTTCCTATGCGGACTTCTCGATGTTGCGCGACGATTTATTATTTTGGAATTTGCTTGATGACGGGTAATAATGAAATCGGGAACACGAGTTTCGTCTCATTAAGGTCTCGTCAGGTGGATATGCCCGCTTTTGAGTAAGCGATAATTTTCTCACTGACACTATGGTGACTTAGTAGCCTAGTGGCGCTTAAAGCGGTGAGTACCGGGTTCGAGTCCTACTGGAAAAACGATCACTCACTAAGATGCAGGTATTTCTAGCTGGAGAATCTTTGATAGGACAAAATGTGCATCCTGAACTCCACTGCTAACTATCATCAAAAAAATTAAACATTACTTTCTAGTGCTTATTCTGAATACTACTTGACTAGCAACGAAAATGCGAGCGAGCAACCTTTTTGATTGTGATAAAAATATGTCCAATCAGTTTCTAGGATCTGTAATGTTTATGCTATTCAGTACTTTAATGGATAGTTGTTGGCTTCAACCAGAAATGGTTTTGTCTATTGTTGTAACGTATACGAGATTAAGCACTAACCACACAAATTACCACCTGATTGACCGTAGCTCAGTACTGAAATTTCCATCGACTGAAACATATCAATCACGTCAGACAATTCCAGTCAGCATATGTACCATTGCAAACGAGTTGCCACTGAAATCGATTAGTTTATAATTTTATTTTGGTTGCTGCAACTATAGATAAGCAGTAAATGTTTTGATCATCAGATTGGTTACTACTTCGTTTTGAAGTGCTCTTCAGTGTTTGGATGACGTCATCTTATCAGTGTTTACTAATGATGGTTTGCTCAAATATGCACATGTGTTTTCAAGCTAGAAAAGAACACTACTACGTGAAACTATCTCTCTTCTTAGGTGGTATAAAATGTAAACGAACAAAATAAATTTGTTTGTGAAACATTAATGATGATACTTATATCTCACCAATCACCACCATCATTTTGACATTGAATTTATTGCTTAGCAGGTAAGTGTTTATATCAACACGAGTTTTTCGTCCCACCTAGAACGTGTCACTTGAGCACGATGGCATCTTGATGAACTGATTTTTATACTGAGATCAGAACAGAACACCTATTGCTTCCGTGTTATAACTGACTATTGTAGACAGGCGAATTCCAATCCGTCGGTTTAACCTTAGTCTAGTCGCTTTGACATGAACAATCGCATAATGTTAAATTCCGCGAATATCAAATGATTCGTAGCTTACCATAAAAAGACATTGCGTTAAGTATCAAAACTTGACTTATAACGTAACATCTACCGTCGACTATCACTTGATAGCGATGCGAAGCAGTGTGCGTACGTTTCAAAATGTGTTTATTAAATACCCCACAACCGTTGTTAGGCAAGCGAAACATGTTTCGTAGATTCCTAAGACCCACTGTCGATTTCTTATTTGAGCTCTCAACGTCCGAACCGTATGCCAAATCGGACAACAAGCATCGCTCACTAGAACTCTGAAATCTCAAGCCATAGATGTATGCTGTGTACTTGGGACACGTGGGTATGACCGAAAAGTGATCATCCACTTGACTGACCTCAGCTGGCCAAGGCGGTGAACCCACAAAATCCACTTTGAGTGTCCGAAGGGAGATTCAATGGGTGGTTGCCGTGGTCTCGCTGGTGTAGGCATAACATTAGGTTGTGGAGCACAAAGTGCACATCTCGATTGGATACCAGTGAACAGTCATCTACGTGTTGTCCAACTGAATAAATCTACAAAACCTAAGTGTTGTAAGGCTTGTCGATGCGATGCCTATTCACAACCTCCGAGTACACACCCACTGACTACACTTTGTATGATACAAGGGATGAATTCTATCAAAAGTTGTCAATTTTTCTACATCGTGGGGATGACTTAAGTTTCTAATTATGAAAGGTAGGCTGAGTCAGTCGGAAAAGCATCTTGGAGGTAGCAGCGGTATCCTATGAGACAGAATCAACAACGGTGATGGTCTGCTGCAGTTTTTTTCTGACAGTCACTTATATCTGGTCGGGACTAACTTCAAAAATGGAGAGAGACAGTATCTCATATGACGTTGGCCGAAATCAAGCCAAAGATGGGCACGTATATTTCATATTGTGATAAGCCACCACTGGAGGATAATCACTCCTTCTGCAGTACATGTTCCTACTGCGATCACGTGTTGGTGAAGAAACAGAAGACAACTCGACGAGAGAATGTAAATTAGGAAGAATTGGAATGGTAGTGGTTACATATGGTACTCCTTGCACTAACGCAGCCATTGCAAATCTCTTCGTTTCCTCTGTGTTCCTGTCTTGATTTGCTCTTGACCGGCTCTTCATACACTCTTATCAGCAGCATCCCCTGTAATACACCTGTGTTGTCCCCTGCGTTGCTCTTGGCAGAAACCTTACCCATTACCGGTAATTCCCTATGATTCCCGCCACCCTCTCCATATATACTACTTATATCCGTTGTTATCACCAACGCCCACTACATTGGTACGGGCAAGCGTATGGTTGCAAGTTACTGGTCGCAGGAAAAAGCAAGTAGCAGTGAAGCCTACATGTGCTCGATTAGAAGATGAGAATGTGAAGTTTGTATTTCTGATGTGAAATAGCTAAGCATTTATCTGAGCGTGACGCCAATTCTTATCCTAATGGAGCGTGACGTAATACCAAGGTGTTATAGAAACAAGGGTAAAGACAATTGATAACCTTTATGGAAAGGACAGCTGATTTTAGTGGATTTTTTTCAACTTCATCGAAACTGTTGATGCTAGAAGACTGATTTCAGGAGGCTCCTAATGCGACTCTCAGTGGGGATTTAGTTTGCGTGTGCAACTTTGGCGTCGTCACATTTTCTGGCTCGTACTCTCGTGTGGTCGGTTTTTGGTCTGTCTTGTTCCTGTCAATAATTTCTCGGAAAACCGCAGTCTTTGAATTAACCAGTAAGGAGGCTATCCCTAGCCTTTTACTGGAATTTTATGTGCAAGTGTCGAAGATACAACATAAGTCAACTACTAGGCTTTCGATAATCCTAATCATTGGTGTTTGAACTTTGAAGCTAACTAGCTTCAATAATACTCGTTTCAGAAGACTTTGGTCAGATATTTCACTGAAGGACAGCTTTTTGGAAGTAATTGAGTAGTGGTCAAGGTGGTTTAAATAGGACAAATTTTCAACTAATGGTGAGTGGTTAAGTGAAGTGCTGATGATGATGAAAGAAAGGTAGAACAACCTATGGATAAGGAAACGTATTTTAGATTCAATGGTTTAACACAATTTGAGCATTCGGTGTAAATGATATTGTTTTGGCGTGTAGATATACCAAAATAATCATAGAACAACGTAGTTTGTGCATGAATACTGCAATAGCAACATAATAAAAGTGATGTGAATAATGCAGTTCTCGCTTCCAATGAATCAGTAGGCGTTATCAAACTTTTATCGGAGTGTTGCATCTATGTAAGTCGTATACGGAATATGGCGCTTTCTAGATACCCAGAATAAGGTATATGGTTGACTGAGGGTGCAACCCCTTCTAGTCTGACTTTCAGTTTAATCTATATGTTAGCTGACCAATCTTGTGTTGCACTGCTATGGTTGTCGGTGACCAAAAAAGATTCATTCTTTATTTGTTGATTCTTGATCCTGAAGCTTATACGCACCGCTAGTTTGAAATCAGGGTTTTCTAACTTTCTTATGCAGACCCTCTGTATCAACCAATCCATGGACCAGTTTCTGGAAAAACGCTTCCCACGTGTAGGCAGTGTTTAGGTTGTAAATGCATGACCTTATGAGAACATTTCTAGAGGAAGAGACGGCGTATGCCGCCACCCTCAGCCGTACTAGGGTATTTCGGTGTTCAGAACAGCACTGCTATTATGTGTTTGGCTCTTACTTATTCTTGCTTGCCAGTAGCGTATATCATACGTTTCTTTTTCAATGTCACTTTAACTGGTACTGTCTCTGTCACTTCACAGAAAATACCTTAAGTGACCATCTAAGCTTGCTGTGGATTTTATTCATGTAACTCAACGTTATTATTATTTGTCCTTTTGGTTCCTAGTGGGACGTAGAGCTTCAGTAGCACGTCTAGATTTCACTCCGTTCTCTGCAGTATTTTGAACCTGACTCCAAATTACTTCTCGCTTGATGCTATCGAAGGCTTTTTCAAAATCAATGAAGTTGAGGTAGAGAGTTGACTGCCATTCTATACTCTGTTCTATGATGATGGGTAGCTTAGTGTAGCGTGGCAATTTGATCCGCACATGATTTGTTCTTCCCGAAGCCTGCCAGTCAACCTGTTGCAGTCGTAATTTTGAACGGAGAACATCCTTTAGTCTCTCCAGGATGATGCGGCATAATATTTTGATGGGGGTGAACAGCAGCATGATTCCGCGTCAGTTCTTGCAAAGGCTTAGGTCTCCCTTCTTTGGAAGTTTGACAGGGTAGGCCTTCTTCCAATCAGTTGGCCGGTACCTTTCCTTCCTTGCAAACCTTCTGCAATAATGGCGCGAGTGTGTCCACTGTTGTCTCCGCATCTGTTTTCAGTGCTTCTGGAGGAATTCCATCTGGTCGTGCTGCTCTCCCGAATTTCAGCAGTTTTATGGCATTCCGGACTTCCGCTTTCATCGGAGGGCTTGTGTTTACTGGTAATTCTGCCATTGCTGGTGGTATTTCTGGATGAGTTGCAGGTGTTGGTCGATTCAAGAGGTTTTTGAAGTGGTCAGCCCATCGTTTCCTTTGTTTCTCCTCTTTGGTAACTAGCTTTCCTTCACTATCTCTCATCGGTTTAATGTGTGTTGATCTCTTCCCAGACAGCAAGTAACCTGGTTATTTGATATAGTGTTATCAGGTATCTGTCTCTCCTACCAGCAGCCTGTTCTGCTTCACTTGTCAATGTGTCGTAGAAGTGTCTTTTGTCTTGCGTGCACTCTTCTTCACTTCTTTGTCCAGTGTAGTGTATTATGGGTTGGTTCATCTTCTGCTTCACCATCTTCCTCTCGCTGCTCTATCAACTTCCATGTGTTCGTCGAGATCCATTTCTTGTCTTGCCTCTTCGTCTTCCTTCCACATCTCTTTCAAAGAGTTCCAGTGTTCTTGCACGCAGGTTTCCTCAAGGACGTTGCTTAGTGTCTCGCATTTTCTCCTGACGACTGACTGACTGACGTGAAGATGTCCTTTGTAGTTTTGTGCTTGAGTTCAGTTTGTGTTCTGGGTGTTCAACTTGAACTGTTGTCGATCATCACCAACTTCTTTGAAGTCTTTCAACTTGATTTGGAAGGTAGGTAGGTTCCTTGCAGTAGATAGTGAAGTGAGTGGTGTGAACCTACATCTGCTCCCCTTGTTGATCCAGTAGGCTGCGTCTCCACTTTCTTCACATTGAGATGAAGTCGATCTAGTTTTTAGTGTGTCCTGGTGTCTGATGAAGTGCATGTCGCTTTGTGAATGTCCTTGTGTTTGTACACACTGCCTCGCTTCGAATCACGAAATGGTTGAGTGCGCAGAAGTCTGCAAACAGTTCTCGATTCTCATTGATCATTTCACCGAGTGCTTCTCGACCCATGATGAGTTTTCTTCTTGTGTTGTCCGCTCCCAGTTTGACATTCATGTCACCCCACATATTAGAATGAATTTTGATGTCGCCATCTGTGGTGGAGTCTTGTGTAGTACTGATTGGAGTTGTGTGTAGAATTCCTCTTTCTTCTGTCCATCTGCATTATTTGTAGGTGAGTAGCGTGGCATTGAATGATTGTGACTATGCTTCCTTTTGAGTTGAATCTTGCTGTCTGTCATGATGCTGATCCTGCAGGAGGAGATTGTTTCCCACTGTATGAGAGAGAGAGCCTTGGATGCTGTTGATGACATTATGATAGCCACTTGAAAACTCAGTGTGCTCGTGGTAGTCGTCTGGGTTAGATTATCGGAGTAGATTATTGACTGTGGAGTTAAGAGTTTGGAGAGTCCATTTCCATTCCACCTGGTTTCGCAAATTCCTAGCATTTCTTTTCTATACCTTCTAATCTCTTTTGCGATCTGGGCAGCCTTTCCAGTCAGCTTCAAACATTGTGCGGGCATTCCATGTCCCCATGTTTATTTTTGCTTTCATCGAGAGATAGAAGGCACATTGGGCAATTGGCTTCCCTAAGGCCTTCACCAACCGGCATCATTTCGTCCCTCCGGTTTCTTTGTGCTTTCAAGTTTGTTTAGCGATTGTATTGGTTTTGCGGGGTAGGGTTGCTAGCCGTATGCCCAACCTGCTCTCTTTGCTCGGGCCTAGGGCCGATTAGTAACTAGTGAACTAGCTAACAAGGCGAGGTTAAGTTTAGGAGTATGAGCATCCGAATTCGACCGTGTTAACCATTAGTGGGTTGATAGAAGGGATGGCAACTGAAATCAGTGGTCGGAGACTCTAAGATCACATGGTTCAGAATCGTTCTGGGTGGTGCAGATACATCCCAGCTGACGATTCCCAAATGGGATGAAACACGCATCTTGGATTCCACTGCTACCCCCAACGAAGCCAATTATCGAGGAGAATAGTCTATCTAGTTTTAGCTCCTAATGTTGCGTATGGCAGTGTAAGTGTTCCTGTGGGACAATTTGCATTAAGCGTACATTTAACCAGTGTTTCTCCGGACACAAGAACACATACCGCTTGGCTTGTCAAAGGTGAAGTGTAAGTGGTGCGAAGTTCTGTCTTACCCCATTTGATAAACATTGTCCATCATACAGATGCTAATAGAGTTTTTAATTTCATTCATCGTGCTCCAAAAACAATGCCACATGTAGCTCACCAACACTCGCGTAACTTAACTGAGGCTGTCTCAATGAGCTTGATCAAACATGAACTGTATATTAAGGAGGAACATGTTCAAGGGTTATTTCTGCCTTACCCTTCAATAAACTAAAAGCTGCTTCCATCCTCCTTATTGTTTTTGTTTCTTCCACCGTCAGATTCTTCATTTGTATGTAGGTAATCCTGACAACGGCAAATTTAAAAATAAAATTCGATCTGCCTAAATTACCTAATTCATATTCCATTTTGAAAATGGTATTCGCTTCAAATTTGTTCTATTTGTACACTCTACATTTGCATTTATATAATTGTAGAACCTAGTGAGAATTTATAAAAGAATATTCTTTGTTCACGTTGAAGAACATTGTTCTTAAGCTAGTCACTAAGATTGATTCTGAAGGTCATCCTAGCAAGTACTGAAATAACCAACCAAGTTTGTTAATTTAGTCTCAAAAGTTACAATTTTTATGAAGTAAAGAACCTAATTGGTTATTTCAGTCCTTGTTAGGGTAACCTTTAAAGTCATTCAATCACTGACTAATGGCTGTACAATTGAAGAGTTGTTGAATCTAGGCCTATTTAACTTAGTTGCATCTTTATGCATCCTGGAATTCTGTCCTTTATTGAGGAAATAACAACTCCTAGTTTTTTTCTTTTTATTCCTCTATTTGTATTAAAATTCCACTTAAATTTTATGGTTTAACCACTCTGCTTGAAATTTCTTCAAAAATTTCAGAATGAAGAAATTTTATCTTTAAAATCAAAAATCAATCATTTAGAACAGCAATATTCAACTGCTTCTCAAAATGCCAAGGATATGCATAATCAACTTATCTGCCTTAGACGGTAAGTATACATCTCACCTTTCTCTGTGTTATTTTACAAGGTTTGTAAGTCTATCTCACTGCTTACCTCCTCGCGAATTGTATATTGTTTAGGTCTCATATGCTATTCATATTTTTAGGCCTTCATTATATGTCATATTGAGTGGTTGAATTTCAGTTGGTAGGGAGGGAGTTCTGCATCTGAAGAGCTACAATTACTTGCATTTCTCAATAATATGCTTTTCAAACTAAAGAATGCTTCATCAGAGATTCCAAACTTCATTATTTAATACTGCAGTCAAAAACGCTACCACTGAGCTATTTGAAACACTGAGCTAAGAGAGATATCGTTCTTCAGCAATTGACATGTTTGGTCACTCAACTTTAAAGTGCTATTCACGAGACATATTTTAGGTTAAATTTATACAGGGATTGTAGGTGTTACACTGCTGAATTACAAGTAGGGCACTCTTCAGCCCAGGCTGAATTGACCATTAACACATGAAAAGTATGAGCAACAATCTCGTCTTAGAAAAAGGATTAGTTACACAGACTGGATAGCCTTGACCGGAAAAATGTAGACCAATGCGCTTAGAAGTAACGGTTCGAGAAAAAAGCGCTACCCACTCAGCAACCTTATGTAGTAGACGATGAGCCACACCAATTGTGTAACCTAGCTGCGCAAACCTGGGTCGATGAAGCATCTTTTGAATCTATGACCCGCTGGATAGGTCAATTAACCACGCTCTATGGTTGTGTGCATAATATCGAAAAGGTAAACCTATTGATTGCATACAGCTCCTAGTTATGAATCACTTGGTCCAAATATTTATCTGATGATTTTCCAGCCTTCAGTAAACAACGGTTGGTTACTGTAAAATCAGTTTCTCTTTTTCTTAAATAAAAGTTTATTAGTGGTATTTTTTTTCTTAGGTAGCCAGGTAGTTTCACTGACTTTCTAACAATCGATAGGATTCATTGTTTGGTATTCGAACTATTGTGTTTTACATTTGGACTATTTGACAAAATATCGACTTAAGTAAATTGACGTTTTCTAACCTCAGTCGTCTTCACTGCTCACTTCATATCGGAAAGTTTAAGAATGTTACCAGTTTTTACTGTCATTTTCCTGATGTGTACGAAATATATGTGAGCAATATGGGTAGTTATATTGGTTTTTTATAGGCAAGGTAGATAATTCAACTACAGACATCCAGAAGCTGCACAGACAGATACTTTGTTAGAGTCTGTTCACACTCAGAAGACAGAAGTATGAACGGTCGTATCAGTTTGGTCAGAAAGAAGGCTACTGTTATTTGAAGAAAAACCTTTCACTGTTGTCCTTTCAAATACAGGTCATACATTCGTATCCAAAGTACTTTCTCAATATTCAAAGGTGATTTGCAAAGTCAAAAGAAAGTATGCTAATCTTTGTTCATGGTTAGCCTACCTCTTCCTCCCCGCTTCAGCATGATATAGCAGTTAATATCACCACAACAAATGACATACAGTTAGTTAGTTACCCACATATCCAACCAGGTGAATATATTGCTAGTAGCGCTTGTAGAAATGTAGAAAAATAAACTTTCATTTTCAATTCTGAGAGTGTCATTTCAATGTAGAAGAAGCGCGGAACCTACTGCTGGGAAAACGATGATCTGGGTAACTGTTAGATACCTAATTCAAATCCAAACGGAACTGAAATCAGCAAACTCTAGACTAGAAATTACACCATACCTTTTATTTTCGCGGCTTTCAAGCAAAACCTGTCAATGATTTGAGTCAAATTGAGATTTGGTTGGTATGTGAGTGTCGTGGATGGCTCAATAGCACAACTCAGTAATAACTAGGTTGTAACTGACTCTGGTCAAGTTGCTGTCTACGTTTCCCCTTCATCTCAATCATTATCATCTGCCTTGACGTGCCATCCTAGAGGAGATTTGATTAGGTTGCAAGAGGGTTAGGCTGGACAGACTAAGACGTGGCGCTAGCGCATGAAGTCGCTGACTGTTGGTTTGAACCATGTAGGGAGATCTAAAACACCTGGCTTGGCTTCCCGAGACGACAGGGGTCAGTGGTTGAGGACTCTTGGTGAAATGGATAAAGATCGGTCACAATGATGAAGATGTATTCACTCTTTGATGTCTTCTAAATCTTGAATGTTTTAACTAACCTTAATTTTTAACTTTCCTCTCGTTCCATAGACCTTTATTTAATTTGATATCAGTTTCCTTTTTCGGACGATTTTTTAACTTTATAGTGAACATGTTGAAATGATGAATAAATCATTGTTAACCAAAGGTTGTTCTACTAACAAGGAGAACAGTGATAATACGGTGGAAGTAAACGAATCAACCGATGCTTGTAATGAATCAAGTCCAAATGACAGTGATAATGTTTCATTTTCACCCAAAATATGCAATTTTCCTGATAGAACTAGAAAATCTTGCCGGTAAGTTGTTTTGAAAAGATTACACCCTTGTTGTATAATTGTTCAATAGTTTCAGGTAATTGTAAGTGGTAGATTTCTCCTTTCAGCAGAATATGTTGGGAGGTTGGAGGGAACACACTACTTTACCTTTTTCACCCCTTACTACTCAAATGTGAAATCCAAAATATCATCACTGAACTATTCTGAGAGTGATTTATTCCTGTAATGCTTATATAAATCCGGTTAATCTTTTGGTATTCAGTACCTTACATAACATTTGGACTCACTGTGGTCAAACAAGGATATCATTATTTGATAGGCTATTTCAATATTGAAGGGGAGTATAAACGCTTGGTTTTCAAGAACATTCAGTCATTGGTTCAAATTTCACTTTGCTTACTTCGGGTCATATTTACTATTGTGTAGTATCATAGTCTCGCACATATAGAGTTATGACTCATAACATGAACCTGGTTGCTGAGGCTTGAATTACCTTCTAATCTTCTGATTCCTATCCTTATTGCTGAAGGTTTCAGTGCTTAAGAAAGGGGATAAAATAAGAGCTATTGAGTAGGTGAATAAACGGTTGGTTATGCCTTTCATTCATTGGATTTCCGGTTTATGTAATCGACTCCCTGTCAGTCTGAGAGAAGATACTGCTGAGGAGTTTTACCTTCTTGAGCTGACAATATGACTAATATCGGTGTTCTCAGCTTCAGTTAGTTTTGTCTATTGTTACTGCTGCGAGCTTCCCATGTTCATATTTGTTCCTGATGCTTGTAACTTCACATCAGCTAACTTTGAGTAAAGACAAGTGTATTCCATTGTCCCAAAATGAAGATTGATTATGTATTTCACAGAACATACGGAAAATGCACATGGTCTGGAAAGCGTAGACGATGAGGTTAAGAAGTCAGCAAATGCAAACAAAAAGAAGTAACGTTTAGATTGTTCTGTTCATTCGTCTGGTCTAGGAATGCATCAAGGAGTCTTCTTGACAGTTGGGGTGTGTACGTTTATGGCGATTAAACAATTGGAGTGTGGTTAGTTCATTATGTAGTACAGTCACCTGCAGATGATTGGTGAAAATGACGAAGACATTATGTGTACCAGCCATCCATGTTTTTTGTGTAATACGTGTCATGAATATCACCTGTTACTTAAACTACAACTGAATCAGTGTGTTTCTTTTACTGTCCTTTTTTCATATTTGTTCATTAATATCACCAATGATGATGTATATCTGTGAAGTAACCTGTCCAAGGAATTTTCCAAGTACATTACCCATCTTTTACCTGATAATGATATAATGCTGAAGAAATCAATGAAAATTTTCATCTAACTGATTCATTGGATGAATTTGTAATATTTTTAGCTCAGTATGTCGAGAAGATTTTAACGTATTTGGTTGATAAAGGCAAACTGGTAAGTAGGATGGTGTTTTTGTGTGTATGTATGGCGGATATTTATACATTTTGGGGGTTATTACTTTAGATAACGATAATGTAGTTAAACAGTAAAAATGTAATGTTTGTGCCGTACATTTGAAACAACCAGATCATAAATATACTACTTGTCACGAAGTGTTTTATATATGGAAAATGGAAATCAAAAAAGAATAAGTATGACAGTATAGAATGTGATAATCAAAAAAGTAATTAAGGAGGAAAAATAAGCTTTGAAACGGACCTTAGCAATAGGATGGGATAAGTATTAGCTGGACAGGTTTCACAAAAGGACATGCATACTAAGGCTTCAGCAAACGTAAGTATACATGTGAAGAAGAAGAAGAAGAAGGAAACCACAGCCACCTGCCCTTTTTGTATATACTCACTCTTCAGTCATAGGGGAGATGGTTCAATAAAACGACCTATATACAGCAAAACCAACTCGGACGGGCAGTGCTCAAGTTCCTATGACTTTTTTCCAAGTCAGCCAATATTACTGAAGGCTTGATCAAATGTCTATTCAAAATCTTCCAACATATTTGTACAGCAGACTCAATGGATGAGGGCATCAAAAGGCTGATTAAATCAGTAAATATAAATGGATATCCACTTAAAGTTCATCAACCATCTTAGAAACCCACTCTGTATTATTTTCCCTAAACAAAGCGTTTATTTCACACTGCTATGCATTCACCCAAATATACTATTTAGCTATACTTATCATAGTTTTAAAATAATCAAACAAATGTTACAGCACATACCTTATACCTGGACAAGCGATTACTTCACACTCCATTGCGTTTACCAGTTTACGTGTATGGAGACACATGAACACGATCCAGATATGGACTTAAGGGTAGTGGAACATGTTTTCAAATGACTAGAAAAACACCTAGATGCATGAATATCGATAAGCACTAGTAGCAAGTAGACAAAAATCACCATCCATTGTTGATAATAATCACAGGACTGAATATTAGAACAACCATTAAAATTTTATATGCAAACTGATATTGGTGTATGTATACTTAAGTTTATCATTTTGGCTAGGTTTGTGGAAGCGCTAGTCATGCGGAAACAAGCCCCTCTTGTGTGTTCAAAACAGCAATTTGTCTTTGTGTTAAGCCCTGATCCGCTAATATTTGTCTCATCCTATTATTGAGGTTGGTTTCAAAGCTTATTTTTCCACCTTATTTACTTTTCGATTATCACATTCGATACTCTCATACTTGTTCTTTTTCTATTTCCATTTTCCATAGATAAAACACTTTGTGACAAGTAGTAAATTTATGATCTGGTTGTTTCAAATGTACAACACAAATAAATTACTTTTTCATATGAACTAGGTGTTGTAATCGATTTATTCAGTCATAAAAACGGACTAGTTGTTTCAGAGAATAATATTTTAATTTAAGGTTGTTTATTTTGCAAGATTCCAGTTGTCTATAGGATGAATTATAGAAATGATGGGTAGTGGCTAGCAGCGACATCCAGGACGCGCATTCCGTCTTATTCGGGACTTGTCAGCTGGATGTACCTGCCTCCCCATGAGTGTTGTTCCCACCGGGATTCGAATTCGGGACCGACCGCTTCAAATGCCAGAGCGTTGTCCACTAGACCACCGAGCCACGATGGCCATTTCTTGTGCGACGGGCATAGTTTTAGTATAATTGCTTGTATTATACTGTCTTTGATTGGACCGAATTGATCGGTCTATTGGCATATGG
>CALYCZ020000126.1:0-17228 GCA_944470555.2 Heterobilharzia americana | reverse complement strand
TAAGTACGAAAAAGTGTTGCATGTACGCATTATAAAATGACTAATTGATCCCATGACACTAGTAATGGTATCCAATGAAAGAATGGTACTGATATTACAGTTAAGAATTCATCGGAATTAGTAAGTGGTACAATGTTAGCAGAATATTTCCAGCTGTTTCCTCTTTACAATATAAGTCAATCATAAGTTACTCGATAACGACAACTTCGGCGTTGACAGCAATCACGTTACAAAAGTCAACTCCAGTTTACTGAATTACTCATTATGAAAAGACTCCGACTTAGTTAATGAATCCAAATTAGAGCGTTGTTAAGATTTCACTACTCTTGTAATGAGTGCATTTTAACTTTTCTAAATCTCTTATACTCCTGTCCATCGCCTTTTCATATGATCTATCGTATTGGATTCATTTGTTTCGTCGCACACTATATATATTTATTCTTTTTCAATCGTCTATTCTTTCTAGTTCATGAATATACAGTCGACTAAATGAAATGAATTTCAAATCCTCTTCTTTGATGTTCTATACTTTAATGCTTTATCACAAGAACATCTTTAAAAAATATATAATATGCACAAAGTTTAAGTTGCACACCGCAGATGAGTAACTAATGGAAAGAAACATGATCATTTTGTTCTGCTAATGTTGATCCGACTCAGTTGTTCAAAACGATTAAAATAATAATATTTAACATAAGGAAATTGTATGTATAATTTAATCATAACGAATCTTGTTTAAATGAAATCCTCTTCATTGTTATTATAATTACCTTGTTCTATTGGGTACGCAAATACATTGAAACGTTTTGCATAACTCTCAACATTTCATTTTCTATAGAAATTGTATCATAACTGTCTCTTTAAGAAAAAGCAAAGTTGTCTCTTTTGTTATAATTCCACCTTACTTGGCAGTTACTGGCAATGTATTTTCTGTCATTCTTGGTGACTTTAAGAAAGAATGATGATATTACAACCTGCTACTGATAATGAACTATCGTTTTCCTGCCATTTTCCCCTTATAACGTCATTCACCTCAGTCACCCACTGGTAGTAGCTGGTTTGAAACAAATCAGCAATCGATCAGTCACGTGTCTCTTATTATACAATAGTAGGGGGTGTCATATTTTTAGGCCTAGACTAATTGCTTTTTCAGTAATTTCACACAAGTGGACTTGTGAATACTTCAGCGACATATAATTCAATTCACACAACGTAACTGACTAGTCTCTACACCTTCTGGCAACTACAAAATCATTATATATGACAAAGTACTGACATTCTTTCTCTTCTAATTAGCACGTCATGTGAAAATTATCTTGTCATGAAAGAAGGTGGAACAGTGAAAAAGGAAGGTTGAGTGTAAACAAGGCAAGTATCATGGAGTGCACTCTGTTTTGTTGTCTGTAGGATAAAAGGGTAAATAAATCTGAAGTGATCGAGTGATTAATAAGAATACGTGAACGTGATGAGACACTTGGACTGGAAACAAATAGCGACTCATCTCCCTCATACTTTACTGACACAAGAAAATATATGCAGACAAAGACTGGCCTGTGACTATATGGAAGACACTTTATTCCACAAAAATCCACCATTTATATACAGTTTTCATCAACATAACAAAACTACTAGATCAAATAAATATTCTGATCGGTCATCTGTAAAATAGATCGTTCAATAAGGTTTTTCCTTCGATGAAATTAAAATTAAAATACAAAACGTCTTCCTCAAAGGCTGATGACTTAAAATGTTGATTTTCCATTTAGGCCACTACCCATCAAAATCCTTTGTTTCAACAAGGAGTAAAGCATTGGTTACTCACCTATGCTTGCAATAGCACGTTGCTATGCAGCACCGAATTGATCGACCTCTGCTGGTATGTGGGTTTCTGTGCGGTTTCCTTATAATGACTAGAGATTCATTATGTCCTACTTCGCTTGGTGGTTTTTGGCAATGGAATCCAAGATACATGTTCTACCCTATTTCGGGCTCGTCAATAAAATGTACTTGTGTCACACTGAGTCATAGAATTCCCGTATGCCAACAGAGATCGGTCAAATCGCTCCAGTGTAACAACTGGATATTACAAGTATCAATAAATAAAAACAGATACCCGTTGCACAAGAACTGAATTGTACTCCTCCCTGTCCACGGTCTGCCAGTAACGGCCGCATGAGCTTTCTCTATCCGCCGTGCGAAAAAACAATCTGAAAACAACAATCCGTAAAATGCTGCAAGTGACAGGACTGAAGTACATATCCGCTAAGCTCAGCAGTCACACTCACTTATTTCTCAGGTACCTCAAGAAGAACAGGTCTTCTACGGTGTGGACAGCCGGAAAGTGTCAACCGCCCACACGCTTCCAGTAGTAACCAAGATCCAATCAAACATAACCTATCCTCCTCAACCTCATCTCCTCCTTTGCCTCCACCTCATGATAATAATATTGAACCTCTTAAGCCATACTCAACCTCTCCATCTAAGAACACTGTCAACGATCGAAGTCATTGGAACCTCATTCCTGGTCTCCTGAGAGATCCCCTCCATCCATTTCATGTAGGAGCTCTCAATGTTCAAAGTCTATGGCGAACCGATGGGCAAGCGTCGCTCTGCAGAAGTGTAGAACATCGAGTTATGGATGTATGCTGAATCTGAGACATGTATACAGGACTGGAGTGTGTTTTTATTAAAGTGAAATCACTCGACCAGTGTGGTGAGTCTCCGAAATTCACCTAAGGAGTACCTGAAGACCCAGAGCGTAGATCTCGTAAACTCTCTGACGCATACTTAGCATTTATTTCTAGAATATAAAGTTCACCTCTCAACTAGATACCAGTCGACACCCGTCTATCTGCTGTTTGACTGAATAAATATGTAAGAACTAGAAAGGATCGTGAAACCAACCGATGCCCATTCGTAATCTCCACTGACTGTATTTCAGATAATGTAACGGATGAATTATATGCGAAGCTGTCAATTTTGCTACAGACAGCAAGACGCTCACATGTAGTCATAATGCCAGGTGACCTTAACGCTCAAGTGGGGAGGCTGAGCCAATCGGAAATGCATCTTGGGGACAACGGTGATCGTCTGTTGCAATCTCGTTCCGACAATCACTTGTTTCTGACCAGGACTAACTTCAAACATGCGAGGAGAGAGAGAGAGATATTGTTTCACATGGTATCTACCAACATCAAACCAACGATGGATACAGATAGATCGTATTGCGATTAGCCATCACTGAAAAGGATTAGTGGAGGATTTTCGCTCTTTCTCCAGTACCACTTTGTACTCCTATCCCGCGTTCGCTATTGTGGCCTCGTGTATATCTGCCTCTTACTGGTCGTAGGAAAGGGGATTGCAAACCTGTCTATGCTTGGTTGAAAGATGAGGACGTTAAGTACGCATTCGGAGAGGAGTTGGCTAAGCATTTATCAGAACATGATAGCGACGGTCATGCTGAGGAGACCCGGAATGATATTCAGTTTTCTGCAGAAACAAAGGTCAATACAGCAAACGTCATTGGATTTTCGACACGTCATCTGAACTGACTGATGCGAGAAGATTGATTCCAGATGGCTGGCTCTGACCACAATGAAGAGCGAAAGCAACGTAAACGTAAGTTGACCAAGAGTCTTCACGTTGATCGCCAGCAGTGGTGGGTGGTAAGAGCGAGGAAGATGGAATGATCACCAATGTTGGGTAACACTCAGAAACTTCCTACGTTTGCTAAGGATACCAGCAAGAGGAAGACAATGTTTCGGTGAAGCCATCACCAAAAAGGATGGAATGCTGGTAGCTTCCTCGGGTCAGTTGTCTAGAGGTATGAGCAGAGCGCTCCGAAATACAATTCAACTGGCTCTCAGGAACGCTTCAGTTGCCCAACATCCAGCCAGTCTAAACCTGAATGGGATGTAGATGTCGGTCCTCCAACTCTCCTTGAACTTGAGCTGGCTGTATGGAACTTGAAACTATGCCATGCTGCAAGAGCAACAGTTTGCCACCTGAATGTTCCAAGGATTGATGTGGGAAATCTGAAACGAAAGTGACGGAGGTAGTAGGTAGAATGTGTTTTGAAATCAGAGGTAGTGCTACCAGACTGGTTTACTTCACTGACCATCCCAGTCTTTGAGAATTGAGATAAGTCTTCCTGTGACAACGATAGGGGAATTGAATTAGTTTGACTAATATTGTGTTCAAGATCCTAGGGCGCATAGTTATCTGACGCCTAACTGCAGATCGAGAAAACTAGACAGGTTTTGGACCTGGACGAGCATTCATCGATCATATTTCCACCCACCGACAGGTTTCAGAACGCAGTCATACCTACCGGCTAGTGACCAACACTTGCCATGAAGGCCGCATTTGATTCTGTCGACCGTGAGATGTTATGGTAGTTAGTGTCTGACTCTGAAGGGAGTGTCTAGCAAGTATATAACGCTTATCAAAGCTCTTTCCTCCCACTCACACGGCCATGTAAGTGCTGATCATGGAGAGTTGTCATCAGAATTGACGATAACTATTGGTGTTCACCACGGGCGCCCACTGCCACAGTTACTGTTTGACTTAGTTATGGACGTACTAGTGGACATAACCGTAGGTGCGTCTGACTTGACAGCGACTGATCTACTCCCTGGAGGTCATCTGGTTGACTTGGAGTATGCAGACGATATTGTCCTGCTAGGTGAAGATGTTGACGTAATGCAGAGTATTCTGGACGCGTTGGACGGAAATCTGAGTATGTTTGGCATGCGTTTCGCTGACATCTGTCAAGTGTTATATGATGTTCAGGGACTGGTCTGCCGCAAGTACTTCCAGTTTAATGATAGTGGTCGACACATTCCACCACTTGGGAGTTACATCAGCCCACTGAATAGACTGGTTGCTGACAGAATGTTAGCTCGGATACAGAAGGGCCTTTTTGCATTTGCCAACTCGCGTCATCAGTAGGGCCGACTGGCTGGATATGTGTCCATATGTCGAAGCACGAGTATAAAATCCGTTTAGTCACGTTGTACGGCTGAGACGTGATCGTTAAAAGTAGAAGACATGAAGCGATTACAATGCTTTGGTCATATGTGTATCTTCGTAGTATTGCTCTCGTTTGGTGGACTCACTGTGTGAGTAATGGTGAGGTCAGGTGATGTGTAATGGACGAGACAGGCAAGTCAGTCAATGAAGTTGTGAAGCTTAGTTGAGTGAGGTGTTATAAACAGGTGTTATGTACACTGAGCCACCACCTGCCTTGACGTGCCATGCCATGCCAGGGTAAGCTGGATTAGGTTGGAAAAAGGATCAGGGTGGCCAGACTAAGATGTTGCACCAGCTGATGAAGTCTCTTACTGTTGGTCTGAGTGGTGTGGGGCGATGTAGACTGCCTGACTGGAGTCTCTGAGACGGAAGGAATCAGGGGTTGAGGATTCTTAGTGACATGGATGCAAATCAGTTAGAGTGGCGTAGATGTATTCACTTCTCGATATCTTCAATAGTTTGAATATTCGCGCTAACCTTTATCTTTACATTGTTTATTCTGTCACACAACTTTGTCTTCTTTGATGTCACTCTATTACTATCCACTTGTTCTTTGTGTACCTCTTGGAAAGTTGACAATTTGAAATGATCCACTTATGTGCGAGGTTCTTCGTTGATTTTGTCTGCCTGACGCTGTAGCGTATTGAACAATTGTCTACTGCTGGAAATGATGAATTCTGAATCCAAGTTGCAATGAGATGAGAAATCATTGGGCCTTACGAGTCTCAAAAGAAGAAACTGGGCGTTCTGGACTTCATGGCTAGCCAGTAACAAACAAATCCCAACATGGTATGAGAACTCTAAAGGAAATTCGATGGAAAACAAAAAGAAGTGCTTGACTTTACAAGTACAATGTAAGGTTTATCACGTCACTAAAATGACGTCATTTTCTAACTCACTTCGGTACAAACAACAGCATTTGACTCTGAGGAACAGTCTCCGCGTAAAGGTGGTTTGCGATTTATTAATATAGTACTGAGAAAAAAATATATTTCACATCACGAAATTTAGTGAATAACCATGAGCCCTTCTAAAGTGGTATGAGTGAGCAATCACAATTTTTATGTGAAATTATGTAACATAAATAAAAAAAACCTCACACAAAACTCACCCACAACTGCCCACTATTTTAGTTAACCAGAATAGAAAACACTGGGATCATCGTCACACCAACCAAAACATAAAATGTAACTTCAGCAAATCAGATTTTTGAAAGCAAGTTTGTTAGTCGAAAGGAACATAGAACTAGGAATTACTGCATAGTGGTTGAGGTTGCTACAACTCATATCAGCACATCAAGGTGAGAGACAACATGATAAAATGTCGAGAAATAAGGAGGGAAGTAGGCAGATTGGTAGAAAGTGAAACAACATGACGATTAGGATGAAGATAATGTGGGGATGCATCAGCACACCAGAGGCATAACACCTAAATTATCCAAACACCGATTTCGGTAGTCAGTTGGTCCCAACCGCGAAGTTTACATATCCCTACTCGGCTCACATCAACAGTCAGAAACCTCATTGTTTTAGACCAGCCACAACTCATTTGAAAGTTAATCAAAAAGGACAATATACCTTCCCGACACCAAAGTCAGTGGGCAACTGTCGTCAGACTGATACTTGATGTCAAGAAATGCAACAAAGTTCGAACATCGATATGTTCCATGATAAGTTCGATGCGCTCACAATAAGGTCTAAAACATCTGTGGACTGAGAATGACACCAGCCTCCTTCCGGATAAATGATTTTATTCTTTCTCCCCCCCTCCCCGCCCGTTGAAAGCGACCGTATTATTTTCAAAATCTAGATGTGTCTGAATTGGGATTTCAAAGTCAGTTCAGGTATCACTATACTCATACCCAAATAAAGGCGTAATCGTTATCTCCCGAACCTCTCCAGCGATATCTGACAAAAATATGTTCTATGTCCATCGCTGAGTTGAAGTTGGCGGGTGCCACATAAGATAAATTCTCTCTTTGTGTCTGTAGTTAGCATTGACCAGGAATAAATGGTTGCCAGAGAACATTTGCTACTTTTTAAACTCTAATTGTTATTAAGAGCTGCGGATTAGGAGGAAACAAAAAATGCAGGAATGCTGGCTGGTAAACATGAAAAACTAGAGGACAAAGATGTGGAAGAATGATTTTGACCTGAGGGAACTTGAGGATTGACAGAGTCATGAGAGTAGTTGACACTTCTCCGCTGCCGATATCATGGAAAGTTACTTCTTCTTTGGGTGTCTGAGATAAATGTTGGGTTAGAATTTGTGGCGTGAAACCGCAGAGGCCAATGGACATGTGATTAATGCCTGCTTAAGTTAATTAGTTCCAAATCCAGCCATACACCCATGTCTCTAGCACGGGAAGATCACAGATCAAGCATGGGTGTTATTATCTAGGTCAACCAATTCTAACCTTCCCTTCCTATAGCTAGGGATTACTAGTCATCCCTGAAAGGCACCTTATTTCTGTGGTACCCAGTGAAACGAGCAAGACGACCTTCCAACCTGCTATCCGTTGTAGCGTAGCAATTAACACAATCATGACAACTGCTTCTCGTTTTACCACTATCCAACTGACCTTTCTGGGATGGTAGAAGTTCAAGAGAACAAGCGTTACACCAGCATAACTCGTTACGTCATCGTGATACGCAAACTTGAACACCACGCCAAAGACAGCCATTGCTCAGGTTTCGCAAACAATCAACACCTGACACATGTAATAGAAATGACGAAACACCTCTACTAGAAATATGGAAAACGTTACTGCCAATAGAAACAAAATTTAAGAGGTGATAGGACTATAAAAACAGTTGTCGAAAGTAACGTGATTACTTTCATCCAATTAAGAACAATAATTTCTGCTAAAACATCACCAAGTAAACAATACGGCATCAATGTGTGTTATAAATCAATTAAACAAATCTAGTAAAGGATTCATCTCACCTGGTTACCTAGTTCACTAGTTACTAGCCGGTACTAAGACTGAATAAAGAGGGAAGGTTGGGCATACGGCTAGCGATCCTACCCCGGAAAACCAATACAATCGCTAAAGAAGCTTCAAAACACAAAGGAAACATTGAATATAAACTTTGACCTCGCTGCAATCAGGTAGACGAAATGACGCCAGTTGGTGAAGCCGTCGAAAAGCCAATTGGCCAATGTGACTTCTCTCTCTCTCGATGAAAGCAAAAGTGAACATGGGGATATAAAATGTTCGCATAATGTTAAAACCTAGCAAGGCTGCCTAGATCCCAAAGCAGATGAGAAGGTATAGCATAGAAGTGATAGGAATCTGCGAAAGCAGATGGAATGGAAGTGAACTCTCCCAACTGTCAACTGGAGAGTCAATAATCTACTCCGATATTGTCTCCCAGACGACAACCACGAGCACAGCACACTGAGTTTTCGAGTGCCCATCATGATGTCCCCAACACCATCGAAGGCTCTCTCTCTCTCTCTCTCATACAGTGGGAACCAATCTCCTCATGCAGGATCATTACAGCAAGGTTCAACTCTAAGGAAGGAAAGTCACAATCATACAATGCTACGCTACACACCTACAAATAATGCAGATGAAGAGAAGGAGGAGGAGGAGTTCTACAGACAACTGCAATCAGCACTGAACATGACCGCACCCCAGATGGCGACATCAAAATTCTAACGGGTGGGGTGAGATGAATGCGAAACTGGGAGTGGACAACACAGGAAGAGAACTAACCATGGGTCGAGAAGCATTTGGTGAAGTGAATGAGAATGGAGAACTGTTTGCAGACTTCTGCGCATTCAATGATTTGGTGACTGGAGATGAAGCAGTGTGTACAAACACAAGGATATTCACAAAGCGATCTGGATTTGATTTCACCAGACAACAGGACACACTAAAAATCAGATCGACTTCACGTCAATGTGAAGAAAGTGGAGACTCAGCCAACCTACCAGACACAAGATCAGATCAAGAAGGGGAGAAGATGTAGGTTCACACCACTCACTATCTAGCTTCAAAATCATGTTGAAAGTCAAAATCAAAGAAGTTGGTGATAGACGGCCACAGTTCAAGTTGAACAACCACCCAGAACAGAAACTGAACTGAACTAAACTGAACTGAAGGATGGAACTACAAAGGACATCTTCACGTGGGACAATCATGAGGACAAAATGGGAGACATTGAGCAACATCCCTGAAGGATCGGGTGTGGAAGAAGACTGGAACTCTTTGAAAGCTATATGGAAAGAAAGCTGGATAACTGTATGAGGAAGGAAGAAGAAGACACGAGATGAAAAACGGATCTCCACATGGAATCTGAGAGATAAGGGAGAGGAAGATGGGGAAGCAGAAGATGAACCGGTGCAAGGATGCACAACGAAAAGAGGAACTGAGTACAATGTATAAAACACTGGACAGAGAAGTGAAGAAGAGTGCGCGCAAAGACAAAACACACCACTACGACACACTTGCAAGTGAAGCACAACAGGCTTCAGATAAGAGAGACAGAGAGAGACCTGACAACATTGTATCAAATAACCAGGTTACTATATGGGAGGGGAGAGATCAACGCAGATGAAACCAATTAAAGATGATGGAGGAAATTTAACTACCAGAGAAGAGAAACAAAGTAAACAATGGGCTGACCACTTCAAAGAACTCTTCAATCGACCATCACCAACATCTCCAGCTAGTCCACAAATACCACCAGTAGTTCAGCCACAGAACTAACTACCGGTGAACACAACCCCACCGACGAATGTCGAAATCCTGAGCGCCATAAGGATACTGAAATGCAGGAAAGCAGCAGGAGCAGATAGAATCTCGCAAGAAGCACTGAGAGCGAATGCAGGGAAAACAGCGGACATGCTCACACCACTTTTGCAGAAGGTGTGGAAGGAAGGGAAAGTACCTGCAGATTGGAAGAAGCGCCACCTTGTCAAACTCCCGAAGAAGGGAGACCTAAGTCTTTGCAAGACTTAGAACTGGCGAGGAGCCATGCTCCACTAATGTCCATAGCAAGCAAAATATTGTGCCGCGTTATGCTGCAGAGACTAAAGGATGCACTGGATTCAAAACTACGACCGGAACAGGCTGGATTTAGGAAGTACAAATCATTTGCGGAAGAAATTGCAACGCTATCCTGCGCTACGCATCATCTTAGCACAGAGAGTAGAATGGCAGTCAACTCTCTACCTCAACTTCATCGACTTTGAAAAAGGCTTTTGACAGCGTCGAATAACAAGTAATTTGGCAGTTGCTTCAACACTGCGGAATACCACGAACCTTTATCAATCTCATTCAACAACTATATGAAGACACCACATGCCAGGTAATTCATAATGGAAAGTTCAGTAATGCGTTTGAAGTTAAAACAGGAGTAAGACAAGGTTACCGCCTACTATCATCGATGATCTTCCTGATTGTGGTCGACTGGATCATGCAAAAAACAGTGGAGAGCTGTGAGAAGAGGGGGATACGCTGAACCGAAGAAAAGAACCTCGAAGATTTAGATTTCGCCGATGACTTATGTCTAATGTCGCACAAACTGGAAGATCTACAGGCGAAAACTAACAAGTTGTCAGAAGAGACAAGACAGCGATGGAAGACAGGACTTCTTTCAGGTGAACGTAGAGAAGACAGAGGTGATGAAGATACTCAACCAACAACAACAACAACAAGCTCCAATCATCATCAACAGGAGAAAATTAAAGGAAGTTATCTCTTTCACCTATCTAGGCAGCACTGTTTCAACTACAGGCAGCACATGCACAGACGAGGACGTCAAAGCCAGCCAGGATCGGAAAAGCAAGACAGGTGTTCATCAGCCTGAAACCAGTGTGGAGATCTTCGGCACTCAGTATAAAGCGTGAACAAGATCCAGATTTTCAACAGCAACGTCACGTCAGTGCTTCTGTATGGCTCAGAGACTTGGCGCGTTACGAAAGGGATTCCCAACAAACTACAGATATTCATCAACAACTGCCTACGCTGGCTAGTTACTGAAGATCAGATGGCCAGAAAGAATAAGCAACAAGGAACTCTGGCATGGCGAAGAACCAACCAAGAACCTATCGCTGAACAAATATGCAGAAGGAAGTGTAGGTTGATTGGGCATACACTGAGAAGGCCGACTGGGGACATAAAGCGCCAGGCCAGGTCATCGAGTGTAACCCAGATGGAGAGCGATGAGTTGGGCGTCCGAGGCGAGGGTGACATGGAAGAGATCGTGTGAGGAAGAAATAAGAGCTTCTGGGCAGTCGTGGAGCCCGGTTCAAAAAATTTCAGAGAACAGAGTGCACTGGAGACGTGCTATTGAAGCCCTATGTTCAACTAGGAACCCAAGGGACAAATAATAATAATAGAAAGGGATTAAATTCTACCACATTGCCCAAGTTTTACACCTATGTTGCAGAAAAACAGCAGCTCTCACGCGAATCCGGACCGCCAAGTGCTATCTAGACGTAGTGACCCGGTTCGTATATTCCGATGTCCCACCAAGCAACGCTGGCTGCAACGTAACAAATGACCAAGCCACCACATACTTTCATGTGCAAAATGGGATTCGGTGGGGAGGGGAAGATTCAGGGTGGCGGGACCAGAATGCGGCATCCGTTCATTAACTGCTTAACCTCGGGAGGCGGGACAGCATTAAAATCTCCGGATCCTTGACTGACATTAGTGTTGAAAATCCGGATCTTGTTCACGCTTTATGCTGAGTGCAGTGCGGTGCGGTGTGGTACAGTCGATCTCCACACTGATTTCGGGTTAATGAAGGCCTGTCCTGCTTCCCTTCCGATCCTCGCTTTGACGTCCTCATCTGTGCCTGTGCCGCCACCTGAAGTTGAAAAGATGCTGCCTAGACAGCTCAAAGAGGCCACTTCCTTTACGTTTCTCCCATTCATGGTGATTGGTGCTTGCTGTTGTTGTTGTTGGTTGAGTATCTTCATCACCTCTGTCTTCTCTACGCTCACCTGAAGGAAGTCCGGTCTCCCATCTCTATCCTGTCTCCTCTGTCAACTTGTTAGTTTTCGCCTGTAGATCTTCCACATCTGCCACATCACACATAAATCATCATCGGCGACGAAACCCAAATCTTCTTCAGGCATCTTTTCATCGGTCAAGCCTACGTATACCCATCTTCTCACTCCTCACAGTTTCTTGCATCATCCAGTTCAGTCGAGTCGACCACAATCAGGAAGATCATCGATGATAGTAGGCGGTAACCTTGTCTTACTCTTTTCTTCACTTCAAACGCATTACTGAGCTTTCCATTGTGAATCACTTGGCATATAGCATCATATAGAACATAGTTGTGGAATGAGGTTGATAAAGGTTTGTGGCACTAAAATCATAGTGTTGAAGCAGCTGCCCGCCAAATCACTTCTCGGTCGACGCTGTCGAAGGCCTTTTCAAAATCTATGAAGTTGAGGTAGAGAGTTGACTGCCATCCCATCCTATGTTCTATGATGATGCGTAGTGCAGGGTAGCATTGCAATTTCTTCCACACATGATTTGTTATTCTGGAAGCCAGCCAGCCTGTTCCGGTCATAATTTTCAATCCAACATATCTTTCAGTCTCTCTAAGATGATGCGCATAATATTTTGCTTGAGGTGGACAGCAGCATAATTCCTCGCCAGTTCTTAGTCCTGCAAAGACATAGGCCTCCCTTCTTTCGAAGTTTCTCAAAGTAGCCCTTCTTCCAATCAATCTACAGGCACCGTTTCTTCCTTCCTTCAAAACCTTCTTCTCATCCTGCTTTCCCAGATTTCAGCAACTCGATACCGTTCAGGACTTCACTTCTGCTTTGTCCGAGGCCCTGTATTCACCGGTAGTTAGTTCTGTGGCTGAACTACTGGTGGTATTTGTGGACTAGCTGGAGATGTTGGTGATGGTCGATTGAAGAGTTCTTTGAAGTGGTCAGCCCATTGTTTACTTTGTTTCTCTTCTCTGGTAGTTAAATTTCCTCCATCATCTTTAATTGGTTTCATCTGCGTTGATCTCTCCCCTCCCATATAGTAACCTGGTTATTTGATACAATGTTGTCAGGTCTCTCTCTGTCTCTCTTATCTGAAGCCTGTTGTGCTTCACTTGCAAGTGTGTCGCAGTGGTGTGTTTTGTCTTTGCGCGCACTCTTCTTCACTTCTCTGTCCAGTGTTTTATACATTGTACTCAGTTCCTCTTTTCGTTGTGCATCCTTGCACCGGTTCATCTTCTGCTTCCCCATCTTCCTCTCCCTTATCTCTCAGATTCCATGTGGAGATCCGTTTTTCATCTCGTGTCTTCTTCTTCCTTCCTCATACAGTTATCCAGCTTTCTTTCCATATAGCTTTCAAAGAGTTCCAGTCTTCTTCCACACCCGATCCTTCAGGGATGTTGCTCAATGTCTCCCATTTTGTCCTCATGATTGTCCCACGTGAAGATGTCCTTTGTAGTTCCATCCTTCAGTTCAGTTTAGTTCAGTTCAGTTTCTGTTCTGGGTGGTTGTTCAACTTGAACTGTGGCCGTCTATCACCAACTTCTTTGATTTTGGCTTTCAACATGATTTTGAAGCTAGATAGTGAGTGGTGTGAACCTACATCTTCTCCCCTTCTTGATCTGATCTTGTGTCTGGTAGGTTGGCTGAGTCTCCACTTTCTTCACATTGACGTGAAGTCGATCTGATTTTTAGTGTGTCCTGTTGTCTGGTGAAATCAAATCCAGATCGCTTTGTGAATATCCTTGTGTTTGTACACACTGCTTCATCTCCAGTCACCAAATCATTGAATGCGCAGAAGTCTGCAAACAGTTCTCCATTCTCATTCACTTCACCAAATGCTTCTCGACCCATGGTTAGTTCTCTTCCTGTGTTGTCCACTCCCAGTTTCGCATTCATCTCACCCCACCCGTTAGAATTTTGATGTCGCCATCTGGGGTGCGGTCATGTTCAGTGCTGATTGCAGTTGTCTGTAGAACTCCTCCTCCTCCTTCTCTTCATCTGCATTATTTGTAGGTGTGTAGCGTAGCATTGTATGATTGTGACTTTCCTTCCTTAGAGTTGAACCTTGCTGTAATGATCCTGCATGAGGAGATTGGTTCCCACTGTATGAGAGAGAGAGAGAGCCTTCGATGGTGTTGGGGACATCATGATGGGCACTCGAAAACTCAGTGTGCTGTGCTCGTGGTTGTCGTCTGGGAGACAATATCGGAGTAGATTACTGACTCTCCAGTTGACAGTTGGGAGAGTTCACTTCCATTCCATCTGCTTTCGCAGATTCCTATCACTTCTATGCCATACCTTCTCATCTCTTTTTCAATCTGGGCGGCTTTGCTAGCAATTATTGGCTTAAAATTCAAAACGTGTTTATTATACCTCTTCCTGAATGGTTATGTAGCAGCTGAGATCTTCCTTCATGCGACGTAATAAAAAGACAAATTCCTTCCAAGTAATCAAGACAGTGAAAAAGCTAGGGTTCAAAGCGAGTACTCCATTACGTGTAAGAATTTCAATCGATAACTTTTTTAAAGTCAGCACGTATGTTAAATGCAGACTAGCCTGTATTTGAAGCAACTCGATATCAAACTCTTAAATTTTGATACGACCCATCGTTTATCCAAGTAATAGTAAGTTACAACCACAGCTCATGAATTCATGGCAAAATATTAGGGGTTGAATATCAAACAATTCACATAACGCTACATACCTTAAGACAGCCCTAAGACCGCCGAGAACCCCATGAAGATTCGAATCATAACAACAGCTCTCCGTACACGTAAGGTTAGTGTAAAATAGCAGTCAAATAAAACGCTTTCGTTATCCAGTAGTCTATTCAACATATATACGACATCTGTGATGAAAGCGATGTTTGAAGTTAATGAACACTTCTAAATTTCTACATTCATAATAAGAACATCAATAAGATCATTTCTGCTGAAAAGTGACGTTTATTTCCAAACAGAAGGCAAAATTATCATAGTCAAAATGTAACAATAAGTCAAATAGGTAACAGGTGTTAGTAACAGCAATTTAAACAGTAGTACAAATGCATGTTTTTTAAAATCTTTTCATACATACAGAGGATAAATAAGGAATATATATATATATATATATATATATATATATATATATATATATATATATATATATATATGAGAGAGAGAGAGAGAAAATCGGTTATGAGTAACAAGGGTTTGATTATTGCAAGTAGAGTAGATGGGCGCTTTGGAAGGATCACCAGGAGTCATGTTTACAAAAAATCTGTTTGGTTTTTTCATCAAACATAGTTGCCGGTGATAATGAGAGAAAAAAAACTAATTCTGAAGAGACTGAAAACCTTGAAGATAGGCGATCCATCGACTCGCTGTATTTTGCCATTGAACAGAATGTTCCGGGTCTAGATCAACCAAAGTTTGAAGTTGCCGAATATGTAAAGAATGATAACTCCAACGAGCTCTGTTAGGACCAGATGATAACTGAAAATTGTTTCTAGCATTTCTAGGTTCAGTGTACTTCATAGACTGGATATGATCAGCTGAAAGATGACGAAGGTCATAAAAGCTGCCACTGCCAGAGTCAAACAGTGGGAGTAATTTAGACAAACTTGTCAGTCCCGAATTCAAAAACGTTTGGGCTTTCAACAAACTAGATGCTACCAAGGGGTCTCGATTACTTGCTGCCACCTAAAATAAACAGAAATGATAGAACATGTCACGTTAAATCACCAGAACAAATAAAACATAGCATGATAACAGAATTAAACTAATGTGTTAGTCAAGTTCACGCGTCAGAGAAAAATAACCGAATAAATCCCATAAGAACAGTTGTTTATTTGAATTCAAGTGCCTCATGCAAGCCCATCACCAGGTAATGACACTTAAAGTAAAACTATTCGGGTTGTGAGGCAAGAATTACCGATACATCTCGAAGGTCGAAAATACATTCATTAATACGCTGCATGTTTTAAATAATTGGACGTTTTCTCCATATGACCAGTATCTCAATGTCTAATAAACTCAGTCTTGTCACCTGCAAAGATGCATTGGAGAGCTAAAGAGTGTTGATGCATCTGAAGCATCAAGTACATACGGTAGAAACCCATGAGTGGTTTAAGAGGATCGATGGCATATTATGCAGTTATGAAACAGTCTCTAGAAGTAGATATTAAACATTAGTAAAGTTTTGACTAGATATTGCTCACGTATGGTGAAATCGCGCTGTAAGCAATATCAACGTTAAGCGAACGGTACTAGGCAAGGCATTCCAGTCAGTTTATGAGGTTGTGAACGTTCACCGACTGAGGTTGCTTGGACGTGTTGTACATGCTAAGTCATCGTCTACCCCAAAACGGGATGTTAGTCAAAATAGGATTAAGTTGGAAGAGTAGTGAGATCAAAAATTGGTATAAGTCGATGAAGCCTCTGAGCGTTGGTTTGAACCACATAGATATGTGTAAATGAATTAATAAGAATCAGTAGTCGGCGACTATCAGTGACATAGTTGAAAATCGGTTAAAAAAAATATCACAGATGTATACACTCTTTGTCATTTTCAAAGTCTTAAGCATCTTATCACTCTTCATCCCTTCTCTTCTCGTACACATTTATCAACCTTATTATTACTTTTTCCGTCTACTTCCTCCTTACGTGCTACAATGAAGTGTGATAACCGCAGTGTAATTTTTTCCAATGATATAACGGAGAATAGGCTAAATGTTTCAAATACCCACTTTAAATGATAGGATAGAAGCCCATCAGTGTAGCTAGCTGGTGTCTAAAAACATTCAGAATGATCGTTAAGAGCTGATTTGATATCATCAAAGCACGGCGGCGCCACGAGAATATATGAATTTGTAGCGCACACCAACTGCCGCATACCGAATGTTTGAATAAACTCAAGTCGAAATAACCATTTGTACCAGATATATCCACAGACTAAAGGTAGTGAACATATTTCAGCATGCTTATTGATAAACAGTCCAACTATCTGACTTCAGAGCTGTTCATGCCACCATAGAGAAGGACTTAAATTATATGAGGAAAAAAAAGTTTTCACTTACTTGAGTAAAATCATATAAGCCTATCAGTGAATAAATAAAACCATTCAATATATGAATAGGCGGATCAAATGGATACTCTTCGAACCATATGAGATCTGACTGATTAAGAAAATACGAACGAACACCATTGTATTTTATACTTAAATTAAACAAATCCAATGAACGACAGCAAGCT